>VDFB02000013.1:268720047-268739358 GCA_007258455.2 Sequoia sempervirens | reverse complement strand
TTTTATTTAATTATATTAATAATTAACCTTATCGTTCTTCTTCAATTAAATAAATTCTTATTTAATTTACCTTTATCATATTTCAACTATAATTAAATAAATCTTATTTATTTAATTATTCTTCAAATATCAAATCTTGAATTAAATGAATTATTTAATTCATAAATCCTATTTTAACGCATTCCTCTATATTTAGATAATTGTGCAAATTATCTAAGTATTCACTTTTACTCAACTCAAAGATCTATTTTAATCGCTCAGTTAACTCTTGATTTAATGTATGAGTGGCTTTCTTGAGTAATCTCTTCGTCAAATCATTCAATCGTCCAGTGCTAACTCAATTGCGTGTACATGTAGATTAATTAAATATTCTTATTTAATTAATTAAACCGTGTGCGTGCATTCGAACATAGAGTTGCTTTAATCAATCTTTATCTTTGTCATGCAAAGATAATTCTTTTATTTTCGAATACTAAACTTGAAGATTAAAGCATTTATTTAATCTTTAATTCTATTTCTAATTTGTATCACTCATGTCGCTACTAACAGTTATCATAATGCATGTCTAATCTCTTGATCTCAATCGTTTGTTGATCTTTCGATCTTGGCCTGTCGTTCGAATAATCAATTTTCTATAAATTGATCTGTCATTCTTCATTCCAATCTCTCTCGAAATCTTATGACTTTTTGGAGCAACTATCTTGAATCTTCGATGTTTTGCTAAATCACTATCATAGGCTATACTTGCACGAACTTTGAAAATATGAGGGCAATTAGACTACAACAACAAAATGGAGAAGGGAAATCAAGATGATACATGGAATTACATACATATTGGGTGAGATTGATCAGTTTATTTATGTTTTTACTTTCCTTTGTTCTCTATTGCTTAGCTTAGATTGCATTAGAATTTTAGATTGCATTGCATGTTTGCTCTGATCTGTTTCTTCTAAAATTTCTAGACATTACATTTGGTGAACCCGACATGAAGACACCATCTTCGCATATCCGTAGACTTTTATTTCATTTTATAGGTTTTTGTACGGAACGACGCATCTGCTTGATGAAACGCTGCAATTGACATTCAGAACGATGCATCTGCTTGACGGAACACTGCAATTGACATTCGAAGATGCATCATCTTGACGAAACAACGCAATTGACATTCCTGACCGCATCTGTGAATGAAAATGATGCATCTAAAATGGAATCACGCATCTGTCATTTTTTGAGCCACAATTGACTGGTAAAATACCGCGATGCATTTGACAGAGAAAATGATGCATTTGACTGGTATATTTTTACATTTTAGACTTTTAATTTATAGTTTCCTTTCATGTTTTTATTTTCGCTAATTTTCTATTTTTAGCATGTGTCTTGAGGAGTTAACGAGTTTTTGCAGGACGATTGACAAGGACAATACTAAAAACTACTAATGAATCTTTCTACAGAACGCATGTTGAAAACCCTAGTTAAATTTTTGAAACAGGTTGTTTGGTAGTGTACCAAATCTTTCATTTGGATTAAAATTAACAAGTGTCTACTATGTTTGGTGCAAAAGCACAATTGTGTAATTACCCTCATGATTTGGTATATCGAAGTATCATCTCCCTTGGTGCATTCATGTGATCCTGGGTGTAAGAGAAACAGTTACTAAATCTAGAACTTGGGCCTTTTCTGGTGGGAAAAAGTACTCACCCTAGGACGGCTCAGACCGGTAGCACCCTAAACTCGAGGGACTTCCAACTGGTATATAAAAGTGGATTATTGGGGAAAGCCCAAGAATCACGTGTATGGTTCCGATGAGATGGATCTGAAAGGGGACTCTCACCGCATGGATCATGCCCTACGAATGGAATGCTTGTACTAAACACCTTTTGTTTCAGAGGCCAACCATTTTTCAGTCATTGCTTGGTATAGTGCAGGATACAATATCACGCCCAAAGACACTCACTACTGATCCCCTTGAGTAGAGATAGCAGTTCTTGGGAAGTCACTACCAAAGAATCCGAAGTTGGTGTGCTCAAATGACGTTAATGAGCCGTGGAGGGGAGCCAATGCCACCAAACTTCTAAGCTATCCACTCTCGAGAAGGAAAGGTGTTTAGCACCAATTCGGGGTATATCGCTGGGCTATACCAAGTATACAAACCCTTGGCCTATTGTCCTATTAGGATTGTACTTATCTTATGTGCACTTGCTTACACCCAAAACATTGTGCTTGTCAAGTGCTTGGTAGATTTTTCAACATTATTCACCACATTTACCCTAGAGTCGCATCTGCCAGATTAGCTCACATTTGCAATTGTTCTATCGAGTAGAATTTGTTTACCCTAGAGTCACATTTACCAGATTAGCTCGCATTTTCTCTGTCAAAAACTACATCTGTCTTCGAAAACCACACTTGTGATATTCTGTGATGTAACAGACAAGGTGAGCCGCAACTGAAGTCTCAAACGATGTATTTGCCACTATTGCAAAAATTTTACCAATGCGTAAGTTTAGGAGAACCACTTTTGTTACAATCTGAGTCATAACTGTCATTATGAGTCGCATCTGTGAGAAACTTAACCGCATCAGCCAGATTCAGACACTGGACTTTACCAAAAACACGCAACTGATTGATGGAAAACCACAACTGTGAAACATAACCGCATTTGATAAATTTTGTGACGCATTTTCCAGATTATTAGAAAACCAGAATTCACAGTCACTGTCCAGTCAACACTGTCTTACTAGTCTTTGATCTATCTTACTTGTCCTTGGACAAAAACCTGAAACAAGTTGCTCAATTTTTGCATCCTTTAGGTATCATTTAGTCATTACTATAGTTGTCCCAATTCTGAGTTTTACTTTCATCTTTGGGTACATATTGCCTTTAGATTTAAACTTATAGGAAGACCACTTTTATAAACTTTAGGATAGGTCCACCATCTACACTTTAGAAAAATCATAGTGTCAACGAAATCTGTCATTGAGCCTAGTCCTATCATCTTATCCTTTTTCCTACAGAGAGTCCTCCTAGCTCATCAGTCTAGTTAGGAAACTCAACTTGTCTTTGATCCTCATCCTACATTTGTTCCTTGACTTAACTAAATTGACGCCTTGGTTAGACTTTAGGTAGTTGGTCCCCCCGTCTTAGGTTTATAGAATTGATTACCTTAGAAGTTTTCTTAGAATTTTCATCTTTAGATATTGTCATTTTAGACTAGTGTCATCTTAGAACATTCCTTATTTTACATTCAGAAAATCCCAAAAACATAGACTAGAGTCATACTATCCATAGACGTAGTTTTGCATTCCTTGCATATTGAGCTTATCTTACATGGTTGAAACTAGGTCTAAGAAAAGAGAGAGAGAAAAGATGTCGAACCCAAACGAATTCATCAATCCATTCTCCACAAGACCTCACAGGACTTTATTAGACAAATTCACCACTAGAAACACTCAAGGACACATTACAGTAGAGGACATAAAGGCTACGACACAAGATCCTGAGTTTTCCTCTTTTGTAGATGAGTACCTAGCAAATGATCGACAATGATACTTAGCCAAATTGCTAGCTGAAGGCGCTACCTTACCCACAAGATTCGATATTAGCACCTTACAAAATCAACCTACACAAGGGATGAATACAACGACTTCCAGTACTACTATACCTCAGGTAAATACAACCATACCATCTGGCATACCTACACAGAGTACGACAGTCCATATGTCTCCATTTAGTACGTCTAGCATGACATCATGATTTAATTTCACTGTGGGGGCATCATCGTCCACTTCCTTTGGTCCTCTTGTTGGGAGTAAAAGATCTGAAACATCAACTTCTACACTAAATGTTAGTGTCACGAGTACCATACCACAATCCACAACCATACCTAGTGTTCACATCACATGTACCATACCTCAGTCAACGACCATACCTAGTGTTCAAACCACTGGTACTATACCATAGATTACACAAACAAAAGGCATTCCCTCATTCCAATATGGCAATCAGAATCCATCTTCCTAGATCGGCAGTCAAAATACATTCACATAGATTCCAAATCAGAACCCATTCTCCTAGATTCCAAGTCAACACCAATTTACACAGATTCTGAATCATAATCCCTTCTCCCAACATGGTACTCAGAATCCGTTCACACAGATCCCAAGTCAAAACCAATTTATGCAGATTCCAGACTAGAACACGTTTACCAACATTTCGAATCCAAACCCACCTCAAATACCAACATTCAATCGAAACCCATCACAAGACCTTGGATTTCAGAATACATACACAAATCCACATAATCCACCCAGCACATCATTGACCCAGGTTAACATCTTGCAAACATAAATGCATGCATTACAAACACAAATGGACAACATGGCAGTGTTATTTATGAAATCCTTTTCAACAAAGGACATATTCCCATTTCCCTTTGATAGATCATTGTACATGACCCCTTTCCCTCACGGGTATGTCATACCAAATCTCCCTAAGTACAATGGAAAACGGAATCCAATAGAACATATAAGGGAATTTTCTACCATATGCATATATGTCGCTTATGACCCCACGTATCTTATGAGACTATTTCCAAGAAGTCTTATAGGGATTGCACTAGAGTGGTTTTCAGGTGTAAACTATGGCATCAAATCTTGGGGTGAATTGGTTGAGAAGCTTGTTGAGCAATTCTCCTTCAACATAGACCACAAGATAAATATAGCAACCTTGTGTCACACAACACAAGACAAAGGCGAAACATTTATCACTTTCTTCTAGAGATGGAGGACTATAGCTAGCTGGTGTCCTATCGAGATACGTGAAAAACAAAAAGTTACTATGTTCCAAGAAAACCTTCATGCAAAATTAAGGAGTAACTTAAGGGTACATTGTTGTACATCTTTTTTAGAACTAGTGGAAAAAGGGGTTATAATAGAAAAGGATCTCATTGAAAAAGGAGAACTTAAGACATCAACATCCAATAGAAATCTGATCATGCAAAACACCCCCAATGACAGAAACAAATTTTGGTCTTAACAAAAACATCACCAATGATGGGGTAGTTGATGCTAAAACTTTACAAGTAGGACCAATCATTACATTACAAGGACCTAACACTTTTGCCAACACTCTTAATGCTATCAATCAACCTCCCAACATGGTCCAAAATACTCAACGTTCACAACAACAAAGGAGGTTTCAAAAACATGAGTTCACTCCCTTAGGGGAACCCATAGAGTCCATATTCAAGCAACTATTACAACATAATCTTATATAGTTGCAAGAGCCAAGACAATACCATCTAGGACAATTTAAACTAGTTTGGTGGGATGACAATGCCTTTTGTGATTATCATAGAACTAAAGGACATAACCTACAAAATTGTCGCCAATTGAAAAATATCATACAAGATCTTGTCGAAAGGAGAATAATTGAAGTTAGCGGACAGAAACCAAAGTCATCAAACACTGATCATCAAGTATTTTATGATCCACTACATGACCATGGGAAAGGAACTATTCCCAGTTTGAGTACTAAGACCAATATGTTAGCCAACTATGCGAGTATCAAGCATGATTATAATAGTGGAAAAACCATTCATCACATTTGCGTCGCCGATGAGAATATCAATACCATTACTATCAATACAAATATCGAGTGCGTGGTCAATACTCATCATACTAAGATCACTATCCAAGGCCCTCCATCACAACAAACACCACAGCCTTCCAAGTCACAATATAACCTACTTGACTAGTTGGGGAAGACCCCAGCCCAAATCTCAATCTTGGAATTGTTGCGTATTTCCCCTGAGCATCAATCTATCTTAGATAAAGCTTTACAAAGCACCACTGTCCCAAGTGACATCGATGTCAATCGTTTCCAGGAAATGGTGGGCTAATTGACCAATAATCATCATGCCACATTTTTTGAACAAGACTACGCTATCGAAAAGACAAACCATAATGACCCTTTACATCTTGAAGTCCTTGTTGATGACACCAAAGTTAGACGAGTTTTGGTAGATGGAGGAGCAGGGTTAAATTTGTGCACGTTAAAATTGATTAAGGCATTAGGTTTCTCAGAAGCATGCGTAGACACAACCAAAAGTATTGTCATTAAAGCTTATGATGATGAGGAATGAAAATCAAAGGGGGTGGTAATACTTCCTATTAGAATTGGTCCTGCAGTAATGGAGACAAATTTCTAGGTCTTGGATCTCACCCTTCCTTATAACCTTCTGCTAGGAAGACCATGGATTCATGTCATGAAGGCGGTCCCTTCCACATATCATCAGTGTCTCAAATTCCCTTACAATGGCACTGAAATAACTATAGATGGTGACCCAGATCCATTCCAATATTGCACCAATCTAAAAGAGATCCCCCAACGCCAAGTGCCAGTAAACCAAGAGGCTTCATCATCCAATCCATCTCCCTATGTTGATCCATCTACACTCACTCTAACATCTATTTCACCCTCAATTCCTACCACTCCTAGGATTGAGATCTAAGAAAAGGGTTGTGGAGAGTATTACATAAAGATATTTTATTGTGTTAGCCATCTCATTCCTCCTAAGTCATATGGTTTACCTGCATCAGACAAGAGATGATCTATGGTCACTATACACGTTCCTCCCACAACAAATTTCACTAAATGGGGAGAATTAAGCAAAGAGGCTGTAAATACAGAAGATGTCACCTCCTGGCTGTATAGAGAAGATGATGAAGAAACTCTCTCACTTTCTCACATTCCTACAAATCTATATGGAAATGGGTTCACAATCATGTAGAGCAAGGGATATAATGGACAAAGTGGTTTAGGCTTAATCAAGATGGGAGGATTGAACCAATCTTTGTTTCTTAGTGGCCAAAAGGCGTAGGGCTTGGGTTTCAACCAATTCAGATTGGCGATCCTAGTACCACATCACCCTTAATTGAGGAAGTAAGTGCTTCAGAAGATATTAAGACACCTCACAAACCATCAGACCAATATCAATGTGACTCCCCCGACTCCAACGACTATGAGTGGGATTCCCTATCCTCTACCTCTTCCATGGACCTTGACAAGCTATTTGGGGAACTTGACTTAATGTTAAGATCCTCACCAAATCCATTGAATTCCTGTCCACCAAAGAAAATGACAAAGGAGGAATGATTTAAACACTACTATTGGGAATCACTTGATCCTATCTCTTGGAAACCTGATACATCTGTTTTAGAGAACCAAACCTTGGCATTAGTCCCACCTCTCAATCCACCTAGATCTAAGCCTAAGAGAAAATAGGAATTAGTACAAGACTTTTGTGACCATATGCACAAATCAATCCTTACCTTGACCCCATTAAACTTTGATAACTCTGACGATGACATGCCTCTAGTTGATCCACAACTCATTGATTGGGACCAATAAGACACATCCATCTTAGACATTTTTGAGAAATACGAAGCAATTGCTGAGTTCATGGGATTACGAGAAGGCATACCTAGCGGTGATCACAAGGATGGTTTTACCATTGACTTGGACAACAAAACATATTTTTGAGAATTTGTTCAATCCTCCAGTCGCAAAAATGAGAAAAAGAATAAACAAGATAAAAAGGATGAGTCTCTAGGTGAAAACCGAAAGGCGCCTCTAGACAATGAAAAAGTAAAAAGAAAGGATGCATTCGAAGGTGAAAACCTCTCTGAGGCACGTAAGGATGGAGGTTTGAACATTCTCCCCATTGCACAGGAAAATTCACCCATGCTTGTTGAAGAATCAGTAGAAGTCAACATAGGCATAGAAGAGAATCCTCGACTGGTTTATTTTGCAGCGTCATTGACAACAAAAGAGCATCCAAAATTCCACAACTTCTTTGCACAAATATAGATAAATTTTTCCTGGTGATATGTAGACATGCCTGGGTTGGATCCTGAACTTGTTCTACATCCCTTACCCTTACAACCAGGTGTCAAACCAGTAAAACAAAAATTGAGGAAAATGCATCCACATATTGCTTTACTAGTCAAGGAAAAACTCAAGAAAATGTTAGATGTTGGTTTCATTAGATCAATTGACTATGCAGATTGGATTTCCAATCTTGTACTAGTCACTAAACCAACATGGGGCATCCGCATTTGCACCGATTTCAAAGATATCAACAAGGCTTGTCCTAAGGATGACTTCCCTTTGCCTAACATAGACATGATAGTAGACATGATAGCAGGTTATGAGATGTTGTCCCTTATGGATGGATTTTTAGGATATAATCAGATCAAAATTGCAACTGAAGACCAACCTAAGACAACTTTCACTTGTCCTTGGGGAGCGTATTGCTGGAATATTATTCCCTTTGGACTCAAAAATACTGGAGCAACCTATCAACGTGCCATGACCACCATCTTTCATGATCTAGTACACACTCTTATAGAGGATTATGTCGATGACCTTATAGTTAAATCCAAGACAAGGGAAAAACATTTACAAGTTTTAGACAAGATATTTCAAAGACTGGAGAAGTATAAAGTGAGACTCAATCCCAAGAAATGTGTGTTTGGAGTGAAGTCAGGAAAGCTTTTAGGCTATATCATTTCCAGATGAGGCATTGAAGTGAATCCAACCAAGGTGAAAGAAATCATAGACATGCCTCCACCAACTAAGCTCAATTAGCGAACGACATTAGAAGGAAGACTAAAATCCATCAGAAGGTTTATAGTGCAGTTAGCAAATAAGACACATCCTTTTCAACATCTACTTAAGAAAGGGGTACCCTTTGCATGGACAACTAGGTGCGGAGAGGCTTTTCAACTGATTAAAGAATATTTACTCACACCACTAGTCTTCATGCCACCTGTTGAAGGACTACCATTGATTCTTTATATTACAACAACCCATTCATCACTTGGAGCATTGCTTGCACATAATGACGATGAAGGTCATGAAAGGGCATTCTATTATATCAATCGGACTTTGGTAGGTTATGAGCTCAACTATAGTACCATTGAACGTGCCTGTCTTGCAGTAGTATTTGCTACCCAAAAACTAAGGCACTATATGCTAAACCATCAAACAATGTTGATTGCTAAAATAGATCCTTTGAAATATCTTCTCAACAAGGCAGCATTAACAGGGTGACTAGCCAAATGGGTTATGATACTTAGTGAGTATGATATCCAATATGTAGAAAGAAAGGCTATTAAAGGACAAGTCATTGTTGATCAGTTAGCCGACGCACCAATACAAGCAGATCGATGAGTTTATATTCACCAATGACACAAACACAACATGGAAACTGTACTTTGATGGCTCACATACAAATCATGGCTCAAGGGCTGGTATACTGTTTATCACACCACAGGGTGATTCCATCCCTAAGTCATTCAGGATTGCATTCTCATGTACTAAAAACATAGTAGAGTATGAAGCTTTAGTTACAGGATTACACATGGCAATCAAGTGGAAAATTAAGAACCTATAGGTATATGGTGATTCTCAACTAGTAATCAGACAGGTAAATGTTGATTATGAGACTAAGGATGAGAAGCTTGCTCCATACAAATGTATGGATGATAGCTTTAAAGAGTACTTTGAAAAAGTCAAATTTCATCAGATACCTCGTGTTCTAAATAGGGCAGTAGACGCTATGGCTACAATTGCATCACTTCTGGACATTCCTAACAACGTGCCTAATTTTGAGTTTTTGGTAGAACAACTTTTGGTCCCAGCCTACGATATCCCAGATTTTGAAATGGTGTGTGAAATTGTTGGTCTTGATTCCCCATGGTACAAAGAAATCTATGACTACCTTTATGCCGAAATCATACGCACTGGCCTCTCAAACAACTAACGTAGGACATTCCTTCATAAATTATCCAAATACACCATCATTGAAGACACCCTATATAGATGCCCCTTAGATAATACCCTACTGAGATGTATTTATTCTAATGAAGCACAATAAACCTTGCATGGGGTGCATGAGGGTATATGTGGGTCACATTCTAGTGGTCCTACCTTAGCCAAAAATATTATGAGACTGGGATATTATTGGCCTACTATGGAAAATGAATCATATGTCTTTGTAAAGAAATGTCGCCAATGCCAAGTTTATGGAGACTCGATACATGCACCAGCACAGGAGCTCCATCCTATAACGTCACCATGTCCCTTCACCCAATGGGGACTCGACCTCATAGGTAAGATCCATCCCACATCATCTAATGGCCACAAATTCATCATTACTGCCACTGAGTTTTTTACGAAGTAGATTGAGGCTATTCTAATGACATACATTACCGGCACAGAGATCTCTAAGTTTATTCTGAACTATATCATCTGTCAGTATGGTGTCCCTCAGTCCATAATCACAGATAATGGCCGCCCATTTAAGAATCAAGAAGTCTTCCATCTTTGTGATGAATTTCATATTCAACATCACTTTTCCACTCCATACTACCCACAAGGTAATAGCCAAGCAGAGGCATCTGACAAAATGATCATTAGAATCCTCAAAATGACTGTCAATGATGCTGGTCGTGATTGACATTTACAACTTAATCGTGCCTTATGGGATTATCACACAAGTATCCGTACTCCCACTAGCGCCACTCCCTATTCACTAGTATTTGGTTATGAAGTTATTCTTCCTATTGAGGTCGAGATTCCTTCCCTGAGGGTATCCATGAAAGGCCATATTGATGATGAAGAGTACCGAGTATCGAGACTCCATGAGCTAGAATTCCTAGATGAGCGAAGATAGAAGGCACTAGACCATCTCCAAGCATATCAGAATTGCCTTCGTTGTAGCTATAACAGGAAGGTCTTGAACAAAAACTTTGACATTGGTGACTTGGTTTTAATGGAGAACCCAAAGAATCAAGCGGAAAGAGACAAACCATGAAAGTTTGAACCTAAATGGTTAGGACCGTATATTGCTACAGAAGCCTTTGGATCAGGAGCGTACCAACTCTCTACTCCTGAAGGGGAACCATTGTCCTCGCCAATCAATAGTCTTCATCTGAAGAAGTTCTATGCATAGCTTTTGACGACCTTGTCTTAATTAGCCCAAAAAAAAAATCATAAATAAAAAAAAATGTTACCAAGGTGAAAACCTGGAAAACATGCATCTTGGTAACACCAAAAAAATTAGATAATCCAGAAAATAGTAAAGACAAATAATTTGTCCAATAGTGAAAACTACTTCGGTGGCGCTTTGGATAGGTACCATGGTGAAAACCTGGCAAACATGCGCCATGTGTAGTTGACTCTGCTCCTTTGTCTACTATTATTCTAATCTAGCATACCTTGTACATAGTCCACTACCCTGTTCATAGTCTACTACCCTGTACATACTACTTATCCCTATACATACCATCTATCCCTATACATATCACGTATCTTTCCTATCTATCGCTTGTACATACCATTCATAATAAGTGGTAGTCTTTCCCTTAACTTGGAACGATTGACATCGAGTGCATTTCATATCCCCCATTTTACCCTATTCGTAATCAATTGGTCTTATACTCGATTGGGCGAAAAAAATTGATGTGCGTCATATTGGTTCTTCCATTGGCTTTGTTGAAGACGTAAAACCATAGAAAAATCCAAAAAAAAATAGATCACAAAATGACTTGAGAAAACAAAAAAACATTAGAAAACTTCAAAAGGACAAAAAAATAAAAACATGTTGAAAATCCAAAAAATAGAGTCAGAGTCAGTCACACTTGTCAGTCTTTGTTGTTAGTCGAACTACGTTTCCTCTGTGACTGGACGTAGGCAAGGCCATTTTCCGATGTGTCCCCGAGACATTAGGTCAGTCCGTTTAGGTTTGTCTGTATAAAATCATGACTCAATCTATATGTCTATATGACAAGGTCATTGGTCGTGTCGAACTACGAGGTCTTTGCGTGTATAACCTAGGTAAGGCCATCAATCGATGAGCCCTCGAGGCCGAACTAGGTCAGTTAATTAGGGTTCGTCACATTCACTATCACACACATCTTCTACTTGTCGTCAGTATTTTCAGTGAAAGTCAAGTCGAACTACGAGGCCTTTGCGTGTATAACGTAGCCAAGGCCATCAATCGATGAGCCCCTGAGGCCGCACTAGGTTAGTCCTTTAGGGTTTGTCGTCACACATAGTCAATTTTCAGCACATCATAGCAAGTCATGCATCAGTCTAGTGAACAAGTCAGCAATGTCTTTAAGTCAAATCAAACAACTTGCCAAATGACACAATCCAAAAAGATCAACTAATGTCTACTACAGGATGTGTCCTTCCTGGGAACATACATCATCAAAACAATTAACCTGTGTCTTATTCAAGATGAGTCCTTCCTGAATACAAATATCAACAAAACAATCTATGTCTTATACAGGATGATTCCTTCCTGCATGATCGACATTGTCAAACAATCAAACATAGCCTTACACAGGTTATTAAATCAACGACATCTAACTCAATGTATTATACGATACATGTCTTTCTGAAACCACGCTTTGTCATGCCTTATAAAGATAGTCATAACATTGAAACCAGACTCAAAGCCTTATCCGATATGTTTATCTCCTGAAAACAGGCTCTATCAATCAATCCTTTTATCAATAAAAACAAATCAAACAAACAGATCAATTTTTGGCAAATATTTTATTGGCTTTTTGAATTTCTAACTTATTTATCTTATCTTTTCATTTGACTTTATGATGGGAATTATGTTACTAGCTTTCTCAAGGATGTCCCATGAAGGATTTAGAGAACCGACGATGTATCAAAATTATGTTTTCTTTGACTGCTGTCTATCAACTGTCTTTTAAATTTTATTTTGAGTCATGTTACTAGTTTCCTCAAGGATATCCCCTTAAGGATTTAGAGGAGCGATGACATCTCATGACCCATCTTTTACTTTGTTTGTTGTCTGTGGTTTTTCTTGACAAAAAGACTGGAGCAACTTGTGCCCTTATTATGAGTTAACAACAATCCTTGTCCGCAACTGTTTGTTATTAGCAAGTGGATGACCTTGCACACCTTGATCTATGTCATATCATGGTGTTTTTCTCCATTTGAATTAGTCCTTCCCAATGATGATAAAGTGCAACTCCTTTTGTGATACAGCGAAACATCAAAGATTGCTAATACTAACATCCATCTCATTTCTTTTATTATTTCTCAATCTTTCTTTCTGCACTAACAGTTCTTCGTCCTTACATTATGACGGAGTCCTATGACACATAAAAAATATATAATCACCTGCATATACACATACATGTTAGAAAAATACAAACATATAGGCATTTATCATCTCTACGACATCATGGCATCATAGACATTCATCATCATACAATACATATCATAAGCATTCCATGTACATAACAAATTGTAAATACATGTATCACATTACATTTGTATAGCATCACATGTAGAAAGCATTGCACATATAACATCCCATTGCATCTCATAATTATAAATTGCATACATAACATTCATTGACATCATACATATTAATACATACATCATCACATAGAATCAACGTCATATCATTAGCTACATGAACACATCATAAAGTACATATGATCATCTATCACAAGGCATATCATATAAACATCACATGTACAAATAAACAACTGCATAATGATTAAATAGAACTACATATCATGAGAATCGCTGCCAAAATAATATATATATATATATATTGCTCAACAGTGTCACATCACAATGTCATTATGTCTCAATAAATATGGAAGCCCACAGGCTATATAATCATAATACAATGTATTGGTACATATCAAGAAGTGTCCCTATCCTAAACTGCCACTACTATCATGGCTAGAGTGTGTGGATGATTGATGCCGAGAACCCGATGACCTGTGACCTGAGTGGGGCCCGTCATATGGACCAGCTCTGTGTGGCTGTTCAACACCCTCTATGCTAACTATCCTGGAGTGGGTCCTAGTCTGAGACCTCTCACTGCGTGCCTCTAAAAATATCAGAGCTCATCTCTCTGGAGGAACCAATGTCTCATACAAATCCCTATAATAGGTGGCTCTCTCCTCGGCTCTGACTAACTCTTTGGCAAATGTAGCTGCCGGCCCTGTACATAAGGCTCTAATCTCTGTGAATCTCTGCTCAGTCTCCTGTATCTGAGCTACGGCCTGATCTCTGTCCATGATGGCCCTATCCCTCTCCATCTGTACCAAATCCCTCTCGGACATCATGACCCTCATCTACTCCTCCAAGGTTGCAATTTGGGCCCTAAGTGTAGCAGTGTTAGAATCAACTACCTCTATGTCAACCTGTCTCAGCCTCGGTACACCATCATCCTCATCCTCCAAATCCTCCAAAATCCTATCTCGGATCTCCCACTCATGATCATCATCCTCCTCATCATCATCCTAATAGGCACCAAGTAAGCCAAGGGCATCAATCTCTGCCTCCTCTCTGTTTGCCTCCTCCTCTGCATGAACCTCTGGGATGACCTCCTCTATAAGATGCTCCTCCTCTCCGCCAATCCCAACATGCACCTCCTCCCCACCTCTGCCAATATCCGACATGGGCACATCCTCCTCTCCTTGTCCCTCCTCCCAAATTGGTGATAATGGTGGCCCTCGTCCCCTCAGTCCACGCCTCCCTCTCCTACCACCTCGCCAACCACCTCCACCACCATCTCCATCATCACCATGGCCCCCTCCACCTCTCTGACCTCTGCCTCTGCCACGCCTGCCGTGCGGTCCTGTCCCTCACCGCTCTATTGGTGTAGCTTGATCTGGATCTGTAAGGGGAATTGGCCTATGCACGACCCACCACTTTTCATAAGCCTCTGTCGTACCTGGGTCTACCGCACCATCTCTCCATCCCCATGGAACTGCTTGCAATCCATCAATATCTGCCTCTGTAGTGGCTACTGGAATCTCTGGACCCCACAGGGGGATCTCTCACGAGGACCTCACAAACTTGACTCGTCCTCTTGGCACATCCTGTACCTCTTCAAACTGCCACAATACATGACCTGGAAAATGTCACTCAATAATGTGGACATGTGAAATAGTCCGCCCAATCAGGTATTGAGTCTGGTGGCAAAAAGGAAAATTCTTATCCTCGTCTGACCACTCTACACATCCCAGGTACAATCTCCATGTAAACTGAACCATAGTATCTATGGCATGCTTGAAATACCCAGTATCTCCCATGTGGTGTTGAGTGTTCGCCCTCGCATAACGAAAGGCATAAAGTGCTCTATGCTGTCCATCGACTGTCATCGGTGTCCAAAAAATGGCAATGTGTTCCCACGCCCATACCATCAGGAGCGTGGTACCACAAATCATGGACTGAGCTTCTTGATAGGCTATGTCATGCAAGTGAAAATATAACATGCCAATGAGACAGGGACCCCAAGCATATACCTCCCATCCCTGTAACATACGTACTAGCATCGCCCGCCAACCCATAGGAAAACCATGACCTCGACGGTTAGAAAGCACTATACCACCTATCAATGTACACACTAGAGAGTCTAGCCGCTTATACCTATGTGCTAGTACATGCCATCTAATCTCATAGTGATCAAACCCTAATTATCTAACATCGGTGTGAGGGTAGTATCTACACATCTCAGCAACACCCCTCTGGGTATCGTACTTCACCTTCGTGCCTCTGATGGGAAGTCTCAGGATCCTGTAGACATCCTCTAAGGTCACTGTTGCCTCTCCAGTAGGCAGGTGAAACGATGAAGTCTTCGAGTGCCATAGTTCGCACAACGCTATCAATAAACCCCGGTATGCCAGAATCTGGGGCATGTATGTCACATGTAGAAGACCTAGGTGCCATAAGGATCATCGCTCTGCACTCCACAAGCTGTCTCGGAAGCGAAAAGTTGTAGGTCTCGACTCTCGTGTATATATAGTGTCTAACACAACCTGCAATGGCATTATACATTCCTCATGTCAGCATCAAACATCTATCCTAGTGCAAAATGACAAAATCAAATGCTATTCAAATGCATCATTCTTTTGCACATGCGTCATTCTTTTACAAATGTGTTGCAGAAAACCAAATGCATAATTTAATTTTACACATGCGTCATTTTTTTTCAAGTGCATCATTTGAATATGCAAATGCGTGCAAAATTACAAATGCGTCTACGTAAATCAAATATCATTTGCAACTGCATAAATTAAATAACAACTGGGTCTAAATAAATGCAAATGCGGTGAAAAATAAACACATGCGACTATTTAAATAAATATGTGATACACATGCGTTGAACTAAAAAACAAATGCGTCGAACTAAAAAACAAATGCGTCGAATTACAAAAACCCTACGGTAACCATCTACGTCATTTTACAAATGCGTTGATCCGCATGCAAATGCGTCAATTGCGCACTCACATGCGGCTTTTCAACAAAACACATAACAAAAATATCAAATAAATGCATAAAAACTCACTCAAATTAAAAAATTAAAAAGTCAAGATTAAGGTACATACCGGGGCGTCTGCATCGGCTGGCCGCCTGAAGGTCCGGATCTTGTATGTTTGATGGTGGGTGTTCAGAACATGAGACATCTTCACTGTGGGTGTAGAGCAAAATCTCAATTCTCAAAGCTATGTGGGTTAAAATGAATAGGTTTTTACCCCATTTTCTATTTATACCTAGGGTTTTGGTGGCATTCTTTTCTATTGGCCGCATCAGCTTCCAATTTCAATCAACCCGTAACCGTCCATTCCATTTCCAACTTCCATTCCGTCAACTCCACTGCATTTCTGGCTATCTAATGGACTAATCAGGATTATTTACATTTTTTTTCTAAATTTTTTGAAAAATTTATCAATTTTCCCGAGGGGGCATACCTTCACCTGTTTACACTGGGGCATGATTGGGGCATATTTTAATCAATTTTCTTTGACACAATGCCGAAATGACAATGTAGCTGTGACTTCAATGATTCGTAATAATTCGTATTTCTTCCATGGTCATGATTAAATAATGTCAATTATTTAATTATTCTCTAAGGTCTTCATTTCTTCTATTAATTAAATAATCTTAATTATTTAATTAATTCACACTTTTCTTTATTCCATCTGATTAATTAAATAAACACTTTTTATTTAATTATGTTACTAATTAACCTTATCCTTCTTCAATTAAATAAATTCTTATTTATTTTACCTTTATCATATTTCAACTACAATTAAATAAATCATTTATTTATTTAATTATTCATTAAAATCCCTTCATCACTTAATTAAATAAATCTTATTTATTTAATTATTCTTCAAATATCAAATCTTGAATTAAATGAATTATTTAATTCATAAATCTATTTTAACGCATTGCTCTACATTTAGATAATTGTGCAAACTATCTATGTATTCACTTTTACTCGACTCAAAGATCTATTTTAATCGCTCAGTTAACTCTTGATTTAATGTCTGAGTGGCTTTCTTGAGTAATCTCTTCATCAAATCATTCAATCATCTAGTGCTAACTCAATTGCGTGTACATGCAAATTAATTAAATATTCTTAGTTAATTAATTAAACCATGCGTGTGCATTTGAACAAAGAGTTGCTTTAATCAATCTTTATCTTTGTCATGCAAAGATAATTCTTCTGTTTTCGAATACCAAACTTGAAGATTAAAGCATTTATTTAATCTTTAATTCTATTTCTAATTTGTATCACTCATTTCGCTACTAACAGTTATCATAATGCATGTCTAATCTCTCGATCTCAACCGTCTGTTGGTCTTTCGATCCTGGCTTGTCGTTCGAATAATCAATTTTCTATAAATTTATTTGTATTCTTCATTCCAATCTCTCTCGAAATCTTATGACTTTTTGGAGTAACTATCTTGAATCTTCAATGTTTTGCTAAATCACTATCATAGGCTATACTTGCATGAAATTTGAAAATCTGAGGGCAATTATACTACAACGACAAAATGGAGAAGGGCAATCAAGATGATACATGGAATTACATACATATTGGGTGAGATTGTTCAGTTTATTTATGTTTTTACTTTCCTTTGTTCTCTGTTGCTTAGCTTAGATTGCATTAGAGTTTTAGATTGCATTGCATGTTTGCTTTGATTTGTTTCTTCTGCAAGTTCTAGATGTTACAACCCTATACAAAAAAAATTACCTCAGAAGCTCTTGATGAAGAATATAGGTGAATTGATAATCAAAATTCATTGAATTAGCCTCTTGAATCCAATGTTGAGGTCATTTTTACTCCAAATGCATAAAAAATGTAGCTACCATCCAGATCTGGAAAAAGGAAACTGCTTCAAACCCTCACAGATTTGACCTTAGGAATCCAAATTAGGCCAAACAAAAGCCAAATCTAACTTTCTCGACAACTTTGAATCTAATGGCGAGGTCCTTTTTGCAGCAAAATGCACCTAAAAATTTCCCACCTCCAAAATTTTCAAAAAAAGCAAAGGGGATTGTAGATTTGAAGCCTATAACCCTTGTTAAAGAAAAAAACCTCATAAATCAAGAAGGGTTTCATTGACTCCATGCTTTGATACCATGTTAGAATTGTGAAAACATGAGCCATGGGATCAAACAATGAACAAAGACATTTTCCATGCAAGATATCTACAAACAATATATGCAATATTCCTCAGCAAGAAAAAGCTACAACAATGAACTTCAAGAATCTTTAGGGAAAACAAAAGTCCTTAAAGGTTGAGAGTTCTATCAAAGTCATGAAATCTCGATAGAGCATAAGAGAGATAATATAATGAGGGTTGAGTGCTATATAGGAGCAACCCTAAATGGTAAAGGGATTAGATCAGGACAATTGTCAGCATCACATACGATGCTACAAAATGATGTAATAATAGTTCACTTTAGTTAACATAGAAAAAAACTTAGTTAACTTAATAAAAAACTCCTAAGTTTAGTTTAAGTGTATGATAATAAATTAGACTAATAATTATTTAAAGATTAATCAATTATTAGCTAATGCATGATTACTCTAACATATATGAGAAGTGTAACCTACCTCAACTAGTATGTAATGCTTGGGCCTTATATTTAGCTAAGATGGTGGTTCCAAATTAATTCTTTATGTTGAATGTAGTCTAATATACTTATAAATATTACAATAAAGAAATTTAAAACTATGATAGGCGTAGGTGGAATGGTCATTTTTACTTTGAATATAGAGATAATCCAAAAGGTGTTTAGTTTGATACTTTAAGTTGGGATAGAGCTAAACTTGAAAATAATATCTAATAAACTTAAGAAATATAATAATAATTATATACTTGTAAAGTTTACCAACTAAAGATTGATATAAGATTAATTATATTCATGCCATTGCAAATGATGAGG
>VDFB02000013.1:268659355-268719947 GCA_007258455.2 Sequoia sempervirens | reverse complement strand
TCTTCATTTTTCAGAATTTTTTCCCATTCCATATGCTCCTCCCTCTCCTATTGGCAAGTCTGAATACTGATATCCCCTTCTTCCATCCTTTTTTGTGTCACTCTAATTTTATTAGCTAAAATATGTTTTTGATGAAAGACATCCCCAAACACCTGCTTGTTCCACCCCTTAACCATATTTTTGATATGTTTGAGTCTATGGAAAATCTGAAACATGGGGGAGACATGTACAAGGACATTCCACCAAGAAACAATCTTATTCCTGAAGTCTAAATGGGAGTTCCACATGATCTCAAATTGAAAAGGGAAAGGACCAATAGTAGAGTATTCATTTAGGACAAACAACATAGGGTTATGGTTTGAAACAGTCCGAGGCAAAGCTAGTAGGCTAGCATTAAGTAAAGTTGTCTAGCTGGGAGAGAATAGGAATCTATCAAGAAGAACCTAAATCAAACCATCCCCTAGATATCTATTAGTCCAAGTGTAAGACTAACCTTGCAAATCAATAGCCACTAGGCCAGTACAATTTAAGAAATCAATCAGGTTAGACATGCTATCAAAATAATCAATCAGGCCATCACACTTCTCTAAGGGGTAGAGGGGGGAGTTGAAATCACCATCCACGAGCAAATGGGCCCCCATGTTGGCTAGAATCCAATCAACTATTTCTTTCCAGAGAGCTTTTCTTGCATTCCTTAGGTTAAGGGCATAAATTTTAACAAAAAACCTAGAGCCCCTAGCATTGGAGAACTTTACACCCACACTATTCCTGCATTGGAATAGCTTAGAACCAGTTATCCTATTGGGATTCCACATTATCAATAGCCCACCTGAGGTGGGGCATCATTATAGGAAAGGAGGGTGTTTGGCCAAATATACCTAGCTATGGGTTCAAAATTAGTTTTTTTCATCTTGGTTTCTTGTAGCAGCAAAACATCAATCTTGTGTTCCAACACATAATTCTTTAGGGCTAGCTACTTGTGGGGGCTATTTAACTCTCTCACATTCCATGAAAGGACTTTCATTTGGAGGCTTTCTTTGAGGACACTTCCAATGTCCTCTGTTTACCAATTACAATTTCTTTTGTTGTCTCTCTGTTTGTAGTCTGTCACTGATTGGGTCTACCAGGTTTGGACTTGCCTCCCACATCTGCTTTCTTTTGTTTACCCTTCTTTTTAGGATTTGACTAGAATTCTTCTTCCATGGTTTGAGCTTGAGGCACAACCTCCATCTTAGTCTGCCCAAGACCAAGAGTTTCCTTTATCCCTCCTTCACAATCTCACCTTCCTCAACTTCCTTCAACTTAGGGGATTTAATCTTCTCCATACCAACTGTAGGCTCCAATAGCACACTAGAGCCTAGGAATGGGGACTTGCACACCAACACACTGTTGGGAGAGAAACCAATAAGCTCTAAAGTGGAATAAACCGAGACCATATCCATAGGAAGATCCTCTGGGATCATTAGGATAGCCAACTCAACCTTAGCTGGGGACTCCATGATCTTAAGGATATCAGACTCAAAGGGGTAGCTGTTAGTGAGGTCCTCCACAATAGGCTCAATAGGGTTGGGGTTGTGTTTAACCATGGACTTACAGTCTGAAATGAGGTGGCTAGACTTAGCACATTTTTGACAATAAATCACTGCATTCTCATAGCAAACCAGTTGGGTCCAAGACCCAAATTTGGAACAAAGCATCATAGAATTGGGTTAGGACTTATTTATATCAATGTTGACACAAAAGCGTTCAAATACTAAACTGGACATAGATTTGGTGATTGAATTTGAGGTGATGAAATGGCCCAAGGAATCACCAATACTTTTAAAAATCACATCATCCCAATATTCTAGAGGAAGTCTTGGAAGCCACACCCATACAAAATCCAACCTATTGAGATTGATAGTAGGATCAAAACTTAGCTTCCATTGACACAAATACAACCCATGCTTTCCATAGATCCAGGGACCTAAAGAGAGCACAAAGATCAAATCCTCTTCAACCATGAATTTGAATAGGAAGAATCCACTAGCCATGTTGTAGACACTCACACTACCCTTTAAGCGTCATTTGGCATACGGCCATCTCCTCACCATATCAATAGTAGGATGAAAAGAGAAGAACCTACCTACCACTACTTTCTCCATGGAAGAAAAAATCCTGTTGCTAATAGCTTCAGGGATAGAGAAATTAGTACTCGATACAACGATCTCTGCCTCAGGACAAGAGAAGGCTTGGCCACTAGGCTTGAGTTAGTCAACACATCTTTCCATCCCTTTAAATCTGGAGTTATAGGGATCACAAACACTTCTATAGCAGGTCGACCAAGAATCTCAAGTTCCCCAGCAACAGACAACGCATGAGAGACCCTCGAGGAAGTCAACACAACATGTGCTATTGCAAGAATCAATAAAAGAGATTGGGGGACCATGGGTACCTCTGAAAAGTAGAGTCTACCATGTAGACAATTCAAAACCAAAGGAGTAGGAAAAACATTTTGAGTTTTCGTTGAGATGAATACTTTTAGGTTTTCTCTATGTTATTCTCACATACCTTGAAGGATTATTCTCTTTACCTCATGGATCCATTCATTCTTTTTTGGAGTTATTCAAAACATTTTTTAAACATTTAAAAGTTAATATGAGATTAAAGATAACCATTTCAGATTTGTTTGAGTGTGCCCAAGGACATATTGAGTGAACAAATGATTATATTATTAGATTCCAATCCTTATTATCTAAGTTAGATCATTAGCTTCTTGATGATGAACTAGAAAAATATTTTAAGGGATAGTTGCCACCTATTTGAGATAGTGTATATCTATTTTTTTTGCTTCTTCTTATGGATTTGTTTGCTCATGTGAAGAATGATAAATTAAAGTTGTTTTCCTTTAATGTGATCAACTATGCTTCATCTTCTCATGGTTCTTCTACATCCTCTTGCCATTTTAAGCTCCAAAATTCTAATAGATTTTCAAAGTTTCAAAGAGGAAAAATTAAAATATACATCATGTTGCTAGAACTTCCAATGTACCTTCATTTAAGATTCATAATTTTAAATAGTTTACTAAGTTATAAGAGCTCTTAGATATTATGCTATAAATTTTATTGAGATCTAATTTAATAACTCTTCCACCAATTCATCCATTATACCTAGCTAGAGGGACACCTAATAATTATGATGAGAATGCATTTTTAAATTTCATAAAATTAATGATCGCCATGATCAAGGTTGTATAGATTTAAAACATAAAGTGCATGATTTGATAGATAATAACATGATTCATGTAGAATGAATCAAAGATAGGAAAATACTTTAGTTTCCTTCCTAATCAAAAATTGAAAATCTATACTAATGCATTTCATAACCATGTTAACAACGTTTATGCACATCATGACCAAGATCATTTTGATATGGCATGTGCACATGATAATATTTTTTTTTTGGATGATTGTTAAATTGATTCTCATGCCCATACACATACAATTGCTTTTGTGAATGTAGTACATCATAGTAAGGACACAATCTTCTTCTCAACCTTCTACATTGATTATATTTTTTGATGATGAGATTCCACATAATCACTATTATGATCCATTATATGTGTCTAGTCATCTTAGTCATTTTGAACACCTAGTTGTTTTCTCATTAATCCCATTGAAACCCAATATGGCATTATCCTAATATGGTTTTATGATGTATTTTTGTTATCCTTAGTGTATTTTTTTCAAAATTCTTTGCTTTGATTTTTCCTTATATCAATCATACCAATCAACGTTTTGGTCATATTTTAATGGTAGAATAATTCATGTTATAATGCATAGCCTAAAATTTTACCTTGGTTTGAAACCCTTTTGTTGTTAATGACTACATGTTATTAGTAGTTTCCTCCTAATTAACTTAAATATTTGTATGGTGAACATATGTCAACCATGTGAGGACTAGTTGATAGGGTTGATAGATGAAGTGCTTATCTCTTGATGAATTGATATAACCACATCATCAATTTTAATGTATTTGGCATGGATAATTTCTACATAGAATTTTAATGTCGAGTGAATGATTATGAGTGGGCTAGTAATACAACACATTTTCATCATAAAATATAGGTGGAAAATTTGATTTACTTTGCTAGCTAGTAAAATGGATTCTTTGGGTGTGTGGTCACACTTCATCAATGTTTTGTGGGAAGTTTTCTTAATGACCATCTAATGGAACATTTTTCTTCTAACATTTTTCCAACCATGGTGGGAGTTCAACATAAATTCTCCAATCAAAGCTGCATCAATGGTGTGGAGGTGTTGGTGTCACTATGGTTTCTATATATGGATTTATTGATTACATTTCAATTTTGATTGATAGTGGTTTGATGAGTGACTAATGTGTTTTTATTCTAATGATCACTAGTAATTTTTGATGTTTTAGGTGCTAAGACTAAATACATCTAGACCATTTTTTTTTGAAGTTTTGAATAAGGTTATAACTTCATAGTTGGTGATGTCAAAAGTTTTCATATTGCACGAAATATTTTGAATTGTTCTTGAAGAATTAACAAGTATTCCTTTGTAAAAGGATTTTGTATTCTTGAGAACATAATAGGGTGATTTTATAGTACTGTGTCCCACTTTTTCGCCTAAGTGGGACACTCAAAATCACCATTTTTTAGCATGTTTCAACTTGTGTCAATTATATTAAATAAATATTCAAGAATTTAAGGATGATTTAAACTAACGACTCATGGAATTTTTATGTATATTCAAGTTGAATTTTTTTGAATTGTTTCTATAATTTTTATTTTATTTCAATCCATTCTTAGTGTCATTTTTCTGTATCACATAACTTTCATTACAAACAAAAAATTTCCATGATATATTAGCATTAGATTGATACCTCTAATGTCTAGTGCACAAACATGTTTTGGTAATTTGGTATTAAATATTTTATTTATCATTAATTTCTAAATTGGTATTAACAAGAATTTTAGATGCTGATTTTTCTATGACATGTTTCTATTAGAAAATATATAAAAAATAATTTTGTTTCATTAAAGTAAGGATATCCATATGGAGTGTGGTCTATTTTTGATATTTTTCTAACAACATTTGTTGTTTTCCTAGTGTCTTGAATAGAGGTCATTATTCTTTATATTGGACTTACATTCATTATAAATTTAAAAAATCATATATGAGATTAAAAATAGTGTGTATTATAATTTTTAAAAGGCTAACTTTAAAGGATGCATACTTACAAAATGATAGTTTCAAATATCTATATTTGATCCAACCCCCTTCAATGAAACTCCTTTATATGGAACCCTTTAGGCTTAATTAGAATAGGTCATATTAAACAAATGTTATACATATTTGATTATGACTTGATGTACCACTATTGTTGATTTAAGAAGCTAACACATGTTTATTCTTGATTAACCAAGGGACTTAATTTGATTTTGTCAAATACTGAAGAATTTTTTTTTAGGAAGAATGACATTTTTCTTTTAGTCATAGTTCATAAATCAATAATTAATAATCATTTTGACACCCTACAAATAAACTATTATTGTTGACTTGTACTATGGATGCATCTAGACTATTGATCAACATAAAACCTTAATAAATCGAAAGATATATAGTTAAGTGCACAAATTAAGGAGATATAGAACATTGTGATTGTTCTTGACGTTAACTTTTTATTGCAAAGAAATTTATACTTTTATAGGTTGTAAAGAGTTCCCCCCCAACTATTGATTTGTAAGAGATTTTGCATGAGTCATATATCTATTAGTGTTGAAATACATTATTGTGATGATAAAAATATTATTGTGGGTATACACGTCATAATTTGGTTAGTGGTTGGTCATTGGTAGATTAGTACACCTAGATTTTTTGTAGTCTACTAATCAATCAAGACTATTGATTAAAAATGAGATTATTTGAGACCATTGATCAAGGTAAGCTTCAAATAAGTCATTTGTAAAGATAATTTTTTTCAAAAGGAAAGTAATGAATTTAAAATAAATAAATTTAATGTGTCATTAATTAAAAATTTATGTAAGGTTTTAAATTTTCCTTATAACCATTTCAAGGTCACGTTTGGTTCATTTGTTAATTATTTTTAAAACAAGAATGATTACATGCACTAGCTAAAAAAGAAGCTCTTATGAACCATTTTCATCACCAACAAATGAATTTCAAGGATTACTCCTTGAGGTAAAGCATTCAAACCTTCATATAAATTAATTTCAAAGGAAAGATAGGTCTAGAGGTGAATAAGAGTTGAAAACTTATCCTAAAGTTTTGATCAATTTGCATTTAATATTAGAGTAATAGATAAATGAATTTATTTATAGGCTACTAGTAAAAGGGATAAAACCCTTAGAAAATTCCTATATAATTAATCTATATGAAAAATCCATTACTTTACATTATTTCTAATGGAACATAGTGGAGTTAATAATCATTTTGCCTCCAAAGTTATCACATGGGACAATAAAAATACAAAAATTCATTGGAAAGGGTGAAGCTTCTACAGAGTTGTCCAAGGACACAAAAGGAGGCATTGGGGATCTCATAACACAAATATCTAGCAAGAGATTATTTGAGATACTATATTGTTAGAATTATGAGAAACACGAGCCACAGGATCAAACAATGAACAAAGACACCTTCCACACAAGAGATCTACAAACAATATGTACAATATTCCTCAACTAGTAAAAGCTAAAAAAATGCAAGATACTATCAAAATGATTTGAAATCTCACAAGAGCAGAAGAGTCAATACAATGAGGGTTGAGTGCCATATAGGAGCAAACCTAAATGGTAAAGGGATTAGATTAGGACAATTGTCAACATCACATGCAATGAGACAGAATGAAATAATAATAGCTCACTTTAGTTAACATAGAAAAACACTTAGTTAGCTGAATAAAGAACTCCTAAGTTTAGCTTAAGTGCATGAGAATAAATTAGACTAATAATTAATTAAATATTAAATAATTATTAGCTAATGCATGACCTCCCCTTAAGATGAACTTAGGGAGTAGCTAAAAACACTAAAAAGAATGCATGATGGGTCTCGACAAAAAAAGGCTTGGTGAGGTACCCATGTAAAAAAAAAATCCTCTCAAAATTGGAGAAAAGGAGAAAACCACATGGGAAAAACTCCTCTCCAAAAGAGAGAAAGGTGAATGAAGGACTAAAAAATCCTTAAAAAAATGTCCCAAAAAGAGAGGAACATGTAGAACATCATTGAAGCACGAAGAAGCTATAGACTATTGTCGAAAGATGACTATTATAGTGTTGAAATGAAGAACCTCCAGAAACAAGAATGCAAGAGTGTCCATATGGTAAATGATCCATCTCACTAAAATGCATGTAACCAACCACTAATATACGCTACATCTAAAAGTACATAGGAACAAGAACTAGATATGTAGATCACTCCAACGTGAAACAAAGGAAGCATTAGTGCCAATAGTAGAAACCCACACCCCCATCCTCCCCATAATGCTAAAAAAGGGGAGTCATGATAGGTACACTGAAACTATGTGAAGCCAAGAAGTGCATGTAGGAGAAACAACCTACAAATAAAAGGGTGTGGAAACTAAGGCACACATGCATGAGGTAAGAATCACTAGGATTCACTACTATCGTGGAAGGAATACTCACTTGAAAAAGGTATGATGGATAACAAAAGGAAAACATCAACCCCCCATGAAACTTTATATCATAGTGTGAATACAAAAGCCATAATAGGATGTCTAAAATCCCCAAAAAATATATATATTAGAAAGGCACTTTATCTCAATGCATCTACAAAAGAGAATGTGCATGAAAAAGATGTCTATAATGCCCAAATAGGACTAAAAACTAGAAATTCATAAAGAACAGCCAAAAACGAGTCATCCCATGTAAACAAAAAGTTTCCAAGAGCTAAGACATCCAAGTAATTCACCAAAATGTGAAAGCACAAAAACTTGAATAAAATGTACATGGAGAAATCTAGAAAAAGTGCATGGATGGTTGTGAGGAGCTCTGAAAGATCATCCCAACACCGCTTGAATCACGAAAAATGGAGAAATAGGTCAATAGTTATGATCTCAAGACTGAAAACAACACCTATGAATTCAACAAGCTATAGAATGCACTAGTAGAAAAAATAGGTGATGAGACCCACACCAATGGAAACATGGCAGAAATGACTTTTTGATGATATATCGTTAACCAAAAAATAATATTGTATGCCCAAGTTATGCCAAAAAGAAAAACACTGCTCTCTAAGGCCAAATCAGGGCTTAGGAGGGGGCAAGGGGTCATTCCTATGGATGATGTCAACAAATATTCCGAGGAATATTCCTCCTTGATGAAAAAAATCCAAGCCTTGGTATCTAAATATTTGTTGGAATATTTTGTTTTTTGAATGGAAAAATCACACTTGCCGGAAAAATGTAGGTCAACAGAAAAAAGGATAGAATATGCCAAATGTCCTTGGTATATTTTGAAGATTCCAATGCTAGTAAATAGTCACCATCGTGGGAATAACTGAATGTCAAAAAATGAGCCAAAAACTTCGCAACAACTAAGAAAATTTTGACAGCCCTTTTGTGTCATAGGGCAATGAATACAAGTTCGTCGATAGTGGTTGTGGATGCCATTGAATGGATTAAAAGTTGCTAGTGGCCCACAGATTGCTAGTTGGTACTTTTGGTGGGGTCCGCAAGCCTGTAGGTGTAGGTACCTATGGCCCCCATTAAAGCACCTGTAATAAATTAATAGACCGCTATAAATGCCTTTTTCAAAAAAATCTATGCTTTTTATTTTTTTTATTTTTTTTTGGTTTTTAGCAGAATGTTTAAGCTATAATTGAAAAATCAATCACAAAAGCAACAAATGCATATGTTCAAAATCATAAAAAAATTTAGTTCTCTTTTCACATCATGGGATGATAATATCCTAAAGAATTGGAAAAGCATTGTTCTACCTTTCAAAGGAAGTTTGCAACAAGTACATAAGTCAAGGATTCATAGGAACTCAATTAAATGGAAACCTACATCCCCAGGCTACTTTAAATTGAATTTTGATGGTTCGTCAAGGGGGAATCTAGGTATTTTAAGTGTAGGCGTGTGTATTCGGGATTCTTGTGGGCTGTTAAAAGCAGCTAAATCAATTGCCCTTCCTATTGGCACAAACAATGTGGCAGAATCAATGGCAGTTCTACATGGTTTAAAGCTTGCTAGACATCTAGGCATAACTAAATTTCATGTGGAAGGTGATTCATTACTAATCATAAATGCATGTAAGTAGAGAATTTGTCACAATTGGCATCTGTAATATATCATGCAAAATTTTTGGGAATTATTAGAAAAGTTCCACTCTTTCCAAATTTCACACACATATTGTGAAGGGAATATGTTTGAAGATCACCTTGCAAATATGGGATGCCAAAAACAAGAAGTGACCATTTCAAATGATAGTGCTAAGGTTAACAAATTTCCAATTCTAGCCGAGATTGTAGCGAAATAACATATGTAGTGATACAATTAAAGAGCAGGCTTTCTCATAAGTGGGTTAAAAAGTGCAGTTTTGGAAGAAGTGTAATCATTTCAAAACTATGGTGTATCCACATTAAGCTACAACAAGTGCACAAGAGGATTATGATTCATAATTACGATGGGACGGTGTTTGGATTTACCATAATCACCAGGTCTCGCTAGCTAAATCTGGTAATGCATTTAGGCATTCAAACAAACAGTTTTAGTAGGCTAAGTTAACTTCATGAAAAAAGGGGATAATGTACAATATCTAAAAGTATTTGTCTGGAATATCTTTTATGTGGTGCAAATCATACAAGCATGTTAGATTTTCATGAGTTCCAAGGAGGCAGCATATGAGATTACAACATAACACATGAGAAGGATTATCACCAAGTCCGAAAGGATCTCCTCAGGTGAGTGAAATGAAAATGATTTAAAAACCTAATGTTTGCTTGTATGGTTGCAAGTTTAAGGGGGTATGAACCATATATGTTATTGATGATGCGATATTAATATTGAAGCATGTGAATGGTTTGTTTGAGCTAGTTGTGTTGTTCCTTATGCTAGTGAAGGACAATATTACCTAAGAATTAATGTGTCACTATGGCCAGGTGTGTGGATGGTAAGCTTTAAGCATCTTCTAGGTTCTTTTCATCACTAAATTTGGAAGGACTTCCTAGCTATTTCGGTGCATCAAGAAAGTTCTTTGGATGAAGAGGGAAAAGTTCATGGGTGCTACCAGGTTTGTAGCGTCTATTGAAGGGCTCAAATGGAATATTATCCATGTAACTACAAAGTATGGTTGCATGTCAATGAATGGGAATTGTCATTTTCATATGCTATTGCCGATGAGTAGCTTAGTCAGGTTTTCAAGACTCATTGCTTCCAATTTTGGAAAAGCATGAAGAGAATAGTAAGATGAAATACTTTATCTATAGGAAAGGAGGGTCATCTTTCATTCTCAATTAATCTCGATTTTTATTTCCAATCCTTTCAATTTGCTGCAATCTCTTCCATTACTTCAGTTAATTGTTGACAAGGTGGTTAGGGAAGTTTATTTGCATGATAACAAGTTGTTGAAAGCTATGCAATTTTGTGGCCTATGGAAAGTCCAAGGGCACATTGGGGGCCTCCTCCCACATCACTTTCTATTGCATGGAAATGTCTACATTTATGTCTATGATGCCATTAAGAACACTCTAGAGATGCAGAATCCAAGGTATCTACAAAACGCACTAGAAAGGCATGCTATTATAGTTGGTGAGGATTTTTCAGAGAGGATAAGGAAAAAGGTGAATGCAATACTGGCCCTCTTATCTTATGTGCATGATGAGCTAGTTCCCCTTGTTGCAATGCCCCATAATCCTCCTACTCTAGTGGCTTATGTTCCTCCCATGGCAGCAACTCAAGACAATGTTAGCCCTTCTCTTCATCCACATGATCTTCAAATTCCCACTTTGAATGCAGCTCCACCTTTGCAATCTACTATTGAGGATCTTCAAGAGCAACAAGGTGAGAACAAAGTGCAAGTAGACATAATGGAAGAATGAGGTGGTGCTTGATAAGGAAAATTTTGTAAATAGTGGTATTCAATTGCAAAGAATTTACAATATACTATGTAGTAAATAGGGGGTTAAATATTGCTCTCGGGTAGTGAATGAATAGTGTGCAGGTGTTAGTATTTAATCAGTATGGGATTGGGAAAGAAAATGTTTTGTCAACTACAAGCTTTTATGTTGATATTTCTAGCTATCAAGATCCTTTGAACTTTTATTTTGTAAAAATCTATTTCTATACATTAATATATATATATATAGGCTTAATGTGTTTCGTGTAAAAAAATAATCTGGGTTTAAAAAAAACCCCAAAATAACCTAAAAACTGCACTGCCCTTTATTTTTTATTTTTTTCAAATTGCGTGCACAATATGGTCGAAGAGGTGCCGTATGACCCCTGTAGACACCGAAATCTAGTTTAATCCTGCGACTTCAGTATTCTTAATAATTCGTATTTCTTCCATGGTCATGATTAAATAATGTCAATTATTTAATTATTTTCTAAGGTCTTCATTTCTTCTATTAATTAAATAATCTTAATTATTTAATTAATTCACACTTTTCTTTATTCCATCTGATTAATTAAATAAACATTTTTTATTTAATTATATTACTAATTAACCTTATCGTTCTTCTTCAATTAAATAAATTATTATTTAATTTACCTTTATCATATTTCAACTATAATTAAATAAATCCTTTATTTATTTAATTATTCATTAAAATCCCTTCATCACTTAATTAAATAAATCTTATTTATTTAATTATTCTTGAAATATCAAATCTTGAATTAAATGAATTATTTAATTCATAAATCCTATTTTAACGCATTCCTCTATATTTAGATAATTGTGCAAATTATCTAAGTATTCGCTTTTACTCAACTCAAAGATCTATTTTAATCGCTCAGTTAACTCTTGATTTAATGTATGAGTGGCTTTCTTGAGTAATATCTTCGTCAAATCATTCAATCGTCTAGTGCTAACTCAATTGCGTGTACATGTAGATTAATTAAATATTATTAATTAATTAATTAAACCGTGTGCGTGCATTCGAACATAGAGTTGCTTTTATCAATCTTTATCTTTGTCATGCAAAGATAATTCTTTTGTTTTCGAATACCAAACTTGAAGATTAAAGGATTTATTTAATCTTTAATTCTATTTCTAATTTGTATCACTCATGTCGCTACTAACAGTTATCATAATGCATGTCTAATCTCTTGATCTCAACTGTCTGTTGATCTTTCGATCTTGGCCTGTCGTTCGAATAATCAATTTTCTATAAATTGATCTGTCATTCTTCATTCCAATCTCTCTCGAAATCTTATGACTTTTTGGAGCAACTATCATGAATCTTCGATGTTTTGCTAAATCACTATCATAGGCTATACTTGCACGAACTTTGAAAATATGAGGGCAATTAGACTACAACAACAAAATGGAGAAGGGAAATCAAGATGATACATGGAATTACGTACATATTGGGTGAGATTGTTCAGTTTATTTACGTTTTTACTTTCCTTTGTTCTCTGTTGCTTAGCTTAGATTGCATTGCATGTTTGCTCTGATCTGTTTCTTCTAAAATTTCTAGACCTTACATTTGGTGAACTCGACGTGAAGACACCATCTTCGCATATTCGTAGACTTTTATTTCATTTTGTAGGTTTTTGTACGGAACGACACATCTGCTTGATGAAACGCTGCAATTGACATTCAGAACAATGCATCTGCTTGACAGAACACTGCAATTGACATTCAGAGACGCATCATCTTGACGAAACAATGCAATTGACATTCTTGACCGCATCTATGAACGAAAATGATGCATCTGAAAAGGAATCACACATCTGTCATTTTTTGAGCCACAATTGACTGGTAAAATACCACGACGCATTTGACAAAGAAAATGATGCATTCGACTGGTATATTTTTACGTTTTAGACTTTTAATTTATAGTTTCCTTTCATGTTTTTATTTTCGCTAATTTTCTATTTTCAGCATGTGTCTTGAGGAGTTAACGAGTTTTTGCAGGACGATTGACGAGGACAATACTAAAAACTACTAATGAATCTTTCTGTAGAACGCATGTCGAAGACCCTAGTTAAATTTTTGAAACAGATTGTTTGGTAGTGTACCAAATATTTCATTTGGATTAAAATTAACAAGTGTCTACTATGTTTGGTGCAAAAGCACAATTGTGTAATTACCCTCATGATTTGGTATATCGAAGTATCCTCTCCCTTGGTGCATTAGAAACAGTTACTAAATCTAGAACTTGGGCCTGTTCTGGTGGGAAAAAGTACTCACCCTAGGACGGCTTAGACCAGTAGCACCCTAAACTTGAGGGACTTCCAACCGGTATATAAAAGTGGATTATTGGGGAAAGCCCAAGAATCACATGTATGGTTCCGACGAGATGGATTTGAAAGGGGACTCTCGCCGCATAGATCATGCCCTACGAATGGAATGCTTGTACTAAACACCTTTTGTTTTAGAGGCCAACCATTTTTCAGTCATTGCTTGGTATAGTGCAGGGTACAGTATCATGCCCAAAGACACTCACTACTGATCCCCTTGAGTAGAGATAGCAGTTCTTGGGAAGTCACTACCCAAGAATCCGAAGTTGGTGTGCTCGAATGACGTTAATGAGCCATGGAGGGGAGCCAATGCCACCAAACTTCTAAGCTTTCCACTCTTGAGAAGGAAAGGTGTTTAGCACCAATCTGGGGTATATCACTGGGCTATACCAAGTATACAAACCCTTGGCCTATTGTCCTATTAGGATTGTACTTGTCTTATGTGCACTTGCTTACACCTAAAACATTGTGCTTGTCAAGTGCTTGCTAGATTTTTCAACATTATTCACCACATTTTCCCTAGAGTCGCATCTGCCAGATTAGCTCACATTTGCAATTGTTCTATCGAGTAGAATCTGTTTACCCTAGAGTCACATTTACCAGATTAGCTCACATTTTCTCTGTCGAAAACTGCATCTGTCTTCGAAAACCACACTTGTGATATTCTGTGATGTATCTGACAAGGTGAGCCGCAACTGAAGTCTCAAATGATGCATTTGCCACTATCACAAAAATTTTACCAGTGAGTAAGTTTAGGTGAACCACATCTGTTACAATCTGAGTTGTAACTGTCATTATGAGTCGCATCTGTGAGAAACTTAACCGCATCAGCCAGATTCAGACACTGGACTTTACCAAAAACACGCAACTGATTGATGGAAAACCACAACTGTGAAACATAACCGCATTTGATAAATTTTGTGACGCATTTGCTAGATTATTAGAAAACCAGAATTCACAGTCACTCAACACTGTCTTACTAGTCTTTGATCTATCTTACTTGTCCTTGGACAAAAACCTGAAACAAGTTGCTCAATTTTTGCATCCTTTAGGTATCATTTAGTCATTACTATAGTTGTCCCAATTCTGAGTTTTACTTTCATCTCTGGGTACATATTGCCTTTAGATTTAAACTTCTAGGAAGGCCACTTTTATAAACTTTAGGATAGGTCCACCATCTACACTTTAGAAAAATCATAGTGTCAACGAAATCTGTCATTGAACCTAGTCCTATCATCTTATCCTTTTTCCTACAGAGAGTCCTCCTAGCTCATCAGTCTAGTTAGGAAACTCAACTTGTCTTTGATCCTCGTCCTACATTTGTTCCTTGACTTAACTAAATTGATGCCTTGGTTAGACTTTAGGTAGTTGGTCCCCCCGTCTTAGGTTTATAGAATTGATTACCTTAGAAGTTTTCTTAGAATTTGCATCTTTAGATATTGTCATTTTAGACTAGTGTCATCTTAGAACATTCCTTATTTTGCATTCCGAAAATCCCAAAAAAATAGACTAGAGTCATACTGTCCATAGACGTAGTTTTGCATTCCTTGCATATTGAGCTTATCTTACATGGTTGAAACTAGGTCTAAGAAAAGAGAGAGAAAAGATGTCGAACCCAAATGAATTCATCAATCCATTCTCCACAAGACCTCACAGGACTTTATTAGACAAATTCACCACTAGAAACACTCAAGGACACATTACAGCAGAGGACATAAAGGCTGCAACACAAGATCCTGAGTTTTCCTCTTTTGTAGATGAGTACCTAACAAATGATCGACAATGATACTTAGCCAAATTGCTAGCTGAAGGCGCTACCTTACCCACAAGATTCGATATTAGCACCTTACAAAATCAACCTACACAAGGGATGAATACAACGACTTCCAGTACTACTATACCTCAGGTAAATACAACCATACCATCTGGCATACCTACACAGAGTACGACAGTCCATATGTCTCCATTTGGTACGTCTGGCATGACATCAGGATTTAATTTCACTATGGGGGCATCATCGTCCACTTCCTTCGGTCCTCTTGTTGGGAGTAAAAGATCTGAAACATCAACTTCTACACTAAATGTCAGTGTCACGAGTACCATACCACAATCCACAACCATACCTAGTGTTTACGTCACAGGTACCATACCTCAGTCAACGACCATACCTAGTGTTCAAACCACTAGTACTATACCATAGATTACACAAACAAAAGGCATTCCCTCATTCCAATATGGCAATCAGAATCCATCTTCCCAGATCGGCAGTCAAAATACATTCACATAGATTCCAAATCAGAATTCGTTCTCCCAGATGGGTAATCAGAACCCATTCTCCTAGATTCCAAGTCAACACCAATTTACACAGATTTTGAATCATAATCCCTTCTCCCAGCATGGTACTCAGAATCCGTTCACACAGATCCCAATTCAAAACCAATTTATGCAGATTCCAGACTAGAACACGTTCACCAACATTTTGAATCCAAACCCACCTCAAATACCAACGTTCAATCGAAACCCATCACAAGACCTTGGATTTCAAAATACATACACAAATCCGTATAATCCACCCAACACATCATTGACCCAGGTTAACATCTTGCAAACATAAATGCATGCACTACAGACACAAATGGACAACATGGCAGTGTTAACTATGAAATCCTTTTCAACAAAGGACATATTCCCATTTCCCTTTGATAGATCATTGTACATGACCCCTTTCCCTCACGGGTATATCATACCAAATCTCCCTAAGTACAATGGAAAACGAAATCCAATAGAACATATAAGGGAATTTTCTACCATATGCATAGATGTCGCTTATGACCCCACATATCTTATGAGACTATTTCCAAGAAGTCTTATAGGGATTGCACTAGAGTGGTTTTCAAGTGTAGACTATGGCATCAAATCTTGGGGTGAATTGGTTGAGAAGTTTGTTGAGCAATTCTCCTTCAACATAGACCACAAGATAAATATAGCAACCTTGTGTCACACAACACAAGACAAAGGTGAAACATTTATCACTTTCTTCTAGAGATGGAGGACTATAGCTAGCTGGTGTCCTATCAAGATACCTGAAAAATAAAAAGTTACTATGTTCCAAGAAAACCTTCATGCAAAATTAAGGAGTAACTTAAGGGTACATTGTTGTACATCTTTTTTAGAACTAGTGGAAAAAGGGGTTATAATAGAAAAGGATCTCATTGAAAAATGAGAACTTAAGACATCAACATCCAAAAGAAATCTGATCATGCAAAACACCCCCAATGACAAAAACAAATTTTGGTCTTAACAAAAACATCACCAATGATGGGGTAGTTGATGCTAAAACTTTACAAGTAGGACCAATCATTACATTACAAGGACCTAACACTTTTGCCAACACTCTTAATCCTATCAATCAACCTCCCAACATGGTCCAAAATACTTAACGTTCGCAACAACAAAGGAGGTTTCAAAAACATGAGTTCACTCCCTTAGGGGAACCCATAGAGTCTATATTCAAGCAACTGTTACAACACAATCTTATATAGTTGCAAGAGCCAAGACAATACCATCTAGGACAATTTAAACTAGTTTGGTGGGATGACAATGCCTTTTGTGATTATCATAGAACTAAAGGACATAACCTACAAAATTGTTGCCAACTGAAAAATATCATACAAGATCTTGTCGAAAGGAGAATAATTGAAGTTACCGGACAGAAACCAAAGTCATCAAACACTGATCATCAAGTATTTTATGATCCACTACATGACCATGGGAAAGGAACTGTTCCCAGTTCGAGTACTAAGACCAATATGTTAGCCAACTATGCGAGTATCAAGCATGATTATAATAGTGGAAAAACCATTCATCACCTTTGCGTCGCCGATGAGAATATCAATACCATTACTATCAATACAAATCCCGAGTGCATGGTCAATACTCATCATACTAAGATCACTATCCAAGGCCCTCCATCGCAACAAACACCACAGCCTTCCAAGTCACAATATAACCCACTTGACTAGTTGGGAAAGACCCCAGCCCAAATCTCAATCTTGGAACTGTTGCGTATTTCCCCTGAGCATCAATCTATCTTAGATAAAGCTTTACAAAGCACCACTATCCCAAGTGACATCGATGTCAATCATTTCCAGGAAATGGTGGGCTACTTGACCAATAATCATCATGCCACATTTTTTGAACAAGACTACGCTACTGAAAAGACAAACCATAATGACCCTTTACATCTTGAAGTCCTTGTTGATGACACCAAAGTTAGATGAGTTTTGGTAGATGGAGGAGCAGGGTTAAATCTGTGCACGTTAAAATTGATTAAGGCATTAGGTTTCTCAGAAGCATGCGTAGACACAACCAAAAGTATTGTCATTAAAGCTTATGATGATGAGGAATGAAAATCAAAGGGGGTGGTATCACTTCCTATCAGAATTGGTCCTACAGTAATGGAGACAAAGTTCTAGGTCTTGGATCTCACCCTTCCTTATAACCTTCTGCTAGGAAGACCATGGATTCATGTCATGAAGGCGGTCCCTTCCACATATCATCAGTGTCTCAAATTCCCTTACAATGGCACTGAAATAACTATAGATGGTGACCCAGATCCATTCCAATATTGCACCAATCTAAAAGAGATCCCCCAATGCCAAGTGCCAGTAAACCAAGAGGCTTCATCATCCAATCCATCTCCCTATGTTGATCCATCTACACTCACTCTAACATCTATTTCACCCTCAATTCCTACCACTCCTAGGATTGAGATCTAAGAAAAGGGTTGTGGAGAGTATTACATAAAGATATCTTATTGTGTTAGCCATCTAATTCCTCCTAAGTCATACGGTTTACCTGCATCAGACAAGAGATGATCTATGGTCACTATACACGTTCCTCCCACAACAACTTTCACTAAATGGGGAGAATTAAGCAAAGAGGCCGTAAATATAGAAGATGTCACCTCCTGGCTATATAGAGAAGATGATGAAGAAACTCTCTCACTTTCTCACATTCCTACAAATCTATATGGAAATGGGTTCACAATCATGTAGAGCAAGGGATATAATGGACAAAGTGGTTTAGGCTTAATCAAGATGGGAGGATTGAACCAATCTTTGTTTCTCAGTGGCCAAAAGGCGTAGGGCTTGGGTTTCAACCAATTCAGATTGGTGATCCTAGTACCACATCACCCTTAATTGAGGAAGTAAGTGCTTCAGAAGATATTAAGACACCTTACAAACCATCAGACCAATATCAATGTGACTCCCCCAACTCCAACGACTATGAGTGGGATTCCCTATCCTCTACCTCTTCCATGGACCTTGACAAGCTATTTGGGGAACTTGACTTAATGTTAAGATCCTCACCAAATCCATTGAATTCCTGTCCACCAAAGAAAATGACAAAGGAGGAATGATTTAAACACTACTATTGGGAATCACTTGATCCTATCTCTTGGAAACCTGATACATTTGTTTCAAAGAACCAAACCTTGGCATTAGTCCCACCTCTCAATCCACCTAGATCTAAGCCTAAGAGAAAATAGGAATTAGTACAAGACTTTTGTGACCATATGCACAACTCAATCCTTACCTTGACCCCATTAAACTTTGATAACTCTGACGATGACATGCCTCTAGTCTATCCACAACTCATTGATTGGGACCAATAAGACACATCCGTCTTAGACATTTTTGAGAAATACGATGCAATTGCTGAGTTCATGGGATTACAAGAAGGCATACCTAGCGGTGATCACAAGGATGGTTTTACCATTGACTTGGACAACAAAGCATATTTTTGAGAATCTGTTCAATCCTCCAGTCGCAAAAATGAGAAAAAGAATAAACAAGATAAAAAGGATGAGTCTCTAGGTGAAAACCGAAAGGTGCCTCTAGACAATGAAAAAGTAAAAAGAAAGGACGCATTCGAAGGTGAAAACCTCTCTGAGGCACGTAAGGATGGAGGTTTGAACATTCTCCCCATTGCACAGGAAAAGTCACCCATGCTTGTTGAAGAATCAGTAGAAGTCAACATAGGCACAGAAGAGAATCCTCGACTGGTTTATTTTGCAGCGTCATTGACAACAAAAGAGCATCCAAAATTCCACAACTTTTTTGCACAGAGATAGATAAATTTTTCCTGGTGATATGCAGACATGCCTGGGTTGGATCCTGAACTTGTTCTACATCCCTTACCCTTACAACCAGGTGTCAAACCAGTAAAACAAAAATTGAGGAAAATGCATTTACAAATTGCTTTACTAGTCAAGGAAAAACTCAAGAAAATGTTAGATGTTGGTTTCATTAGATCAATTGACTATGCAGATTGGATTTCCAATCTTGTACTAGTCACTAAACCAACATGGGGCATCTGCATTTGCACCGATTTCAGAGATATCAACAAGGCTTGTCCTAAGGATGACTTCCCTTTGCCTAACATAGACATGATAGTAGACATGATAGCAGGTTATGAGATGTTGTCCCTTATGGATGGATTTTTAGGATATAATCAGATCAAAATTGCAACTGAAGACCAACCTAAGACAACTTTCACTTGTCCTTGGGGAGCGTATTGCTGGAATATTATTCCCTTTGGACTCAAAAATACTGGAGCAACCTATCAACGTGCCATGACCACCATCTTTCATGATCTAGTACACACTCTTATAGAGGATTATGTCGATGACCTTATAGTTAAATCCAAGACAAGGGTAGAACATTTACAGGTTTTAGACAAGATATTTCAAAGACTGGAGAAGTATAAAGTGAGACTCAATCCCAAGAAATGTGTGTTTGGAGTGAAGTCAGGAAAGCTTTTAGGCTATATCATTTCCAGATGAGGCATTGAAGTGAATCCGACCAAGGTGAAAGAAATCATAGACATGCCTCCACCAACTAAGTTCAGTTAGCTAAGGACATTAGAAGGAAGACTAAAATCCATCAGAAGGTTTATAGTGTAGTTAGCAAATAAGACACATCCTTTTCAACATCTACTTAAGAAAAGGGTACCCTTTGCATGGACAACTAGGTGTGGAGAGGCTTTCCAATTGATTAAAGAATATTTACTCACACCACTAGTCTTCATGCCACCTGTTGAAGGACTACCATTGATTCTTTATATTACAACAACCCATTCATCACTTGGAGAATTGCTTGCACATAATGACGATGAAGGTCATGAAAGGGCATTCTATTATATCAGTCGGACTTTGGTAGGTTATGAGCTCAACTATAGTACCATTCAACGTGCCTATCTTGCAGTAGTATTTGCTACCCAAAAACTAAGGCACTATATGCTAAACCATCAAACAATGTTGATTGCTAAAATAGATCCTTTGAAATATCTTCTCAACAAGGCAGCGTTAACAGGGCGACTAGTCAAATGGGTTATGATACTTAGTGAGTATGATATCCAATATGTAGAAAGAAAGGCTATTAAAGGACAAGTCATTGTTGATCAGTTAGCCCACGCACCAATACAAGTAGATCACCCATTAGTTGCAGACTTTCCTGATGAGTTTATATTCACCAATGACACAAACACAACATGGAAACTGTACTTTGATGGATCACATACAAATCATGGCTCAGGGGATGGTATACTGTTTATCACACCACAGGGTGATTCCATCCCTAAGTCATTCAGGATTGCATTCTCATGTATTAAAAACATAGTAGAGTATGAAGCTTTAGTGACAGGATTACACATGGCAATCAAGTGGAAAATTAAGAACCTACAGGTATATGGTGATTCTCAACTAGTAATCAGACAGGTAAATGTTGATTATGAGACTAAGGATGAGAAGCTTGCTCCATACAAATGTATGGATGATAGCTTTAAAGAGTACTTTGAAAAAGTCAAATTTCATCAGATACCTCGTGTTCTAAATAGGGCAGTAGACGCTATGGCTACAATTGCATCACTTCTGGACATTCCTAACAACGTGCCTAATTTTGAGTTTTTGGTAGAACAACTTTTGGTCCCAGCCTACGATATCCCAGATTTTGAAATGGTGTGTGAAATTGTTGGTCTTGATTCCCCATGGTACAAAGAAATCTATGACTACCTTTATGCCGAAATCATACGCACTGGCCTCTCAAACAACTAACGTAGGACATTCCTTCGTAAGTCAGCCAAATACACCATCATCTGAGACACCCTATATAGATGCCCCTTAGATAATACCCTACTGAGATGTATTTATTCTAATGAAGCATAAGAAACCTTTCATGGGGTGCATGAGGGTATATGTGGGTCACATTCTAGTGGTCCTACCTTAGCCAAAAATATTATGAGACTGGGATATTATTGGCCTACTATGGAAAAGGACTCATATGTCTTTGTAAAGAAATTTCGCCAATGCCAAGTTCATGGAGACTTGATACATGCACCAGCACAGGAGCTCTGTCCTATAACGTCACCATGGCCCTTCGCCCAATGGGGACTCAACCTCATAGGTAAGATCCATCCCACATCATCTAATGGCCACAAATTCATCATTACTACCACTGAGTACTTTACGAAGTGGATTGAGGCTATTCTAATGACATACATTACCGGCACACAGATCTCTAAGTTTATTTTGAACTATATCATCTGTCAGTATGGTGTCCCTCAGTCCATAATCACGGATAATGGCCGCCCATTTAAGAATCAAGAAGTCTTCCATCTTTGTGATGAATTTCATATTCAACATCACTTTTCCACTCCATACTACCCACAAGGTAACAACCAAGCAGAGGCATCTGATAAAACCATCATTAGAATCCTCAAAATGACTGTCAATGATGCTGGTCATGATTGGCATTTACAACTTAATCGTGCCTTATGGGCTTATCACACAAGTATCCGTACTCCCACTAGCGCCACTCCCTATTCACTAGTATTTGGTTATGAAGCTATTCTTCCTATTGAGGTCGAGATTCCTTCCCTGAGGGTATCCGTGAAAGGCCATATTGATGATGAAGAGTACCGAGTATCAAGACTCCATGAGCTAGAATTCCTAGATGAGCGAAGACAGAAGGCACTAGACCATCTTCAAGCATATCAGAATTGCCTTCGTTGTAGCCATAACAGGAAGGTCTTGAACAAAAACTTTGACCTTGGTGACTTGGTTTTAATGGAGAACCCAAAGAATCAAGCGGAAAGAGACAAACCAGGAAAGTTTGAACCTAAATGGTTAGGACCATATATTGCTACAGAAGCCTTTCGATCAGGAGTGTACCAACTCTCTACTCCTGAAGGGGAACCATTGTCCTCGCCAATCAATAGTATTCATTTGAAGAAGTTATATGCATAGCTTTTGACGACTTTGTCTTAATTAGCCCAAAAAAAAAAAATCATAAATAAAAAAAATGTTACCAAGGTGAAAACCTGGAAAACATGCATCTTGGTAACACCAAAAAAATTAGATAATCCAGAAAATAGTAAAGACAAATAATTTGTCCATTAGTGAAAACCACTTCGGTGGCGCTTTGGATAGGTACCATGGTGAAAACCTGGCAAACAGGCGCCATGTGTAGTTGACTCTGCTCCTTTGTCTACTATTATTCTAATCTAGCATACCCTGTACATAGTCCACTACCCTATTCATAGTCTACTACCCTGTACATACTACTTATCCCTATACATACCATCTATCCCTATACATATCACGTATCTTTCCTATCTATCTCTTGTACATACCATTCATAATAAGTGGTAGTCTTTCCCATAACTTGGAACGATTAACATCGAGTGCATTTCATATCCCCCATTTTACCCTATTCGTAATCAATTGGTCTTATACTCGACTGGGTGAAAAAAATTGATGTGCATCATATTGGTTCTTCCATTGGCTTTGTTGAAGACGTAAAACCATAGAAAAATCCAAAAAAAAAACACATCACAAAATGACTTGAGAAAACACAAAAACATTAGAAAACTTCAAAAGGACAAAAAAATAAAAACAAGTTGAAAATCCAAAAAATAGAGTCAGAGTCAGTCACACTTTTCAGTCTTTGTTGTTAGTCGAACTACGTTTCATTTGTGACTGGATGTAGGCAAGGCCATTTGCCGATGTGCCCCTGAGACATTAAGTCAGTCCGTTTAGGTTTGTCTGTATAAAATCATGACTCAATCTATATGTCTATATGACAAGGTCATTGGTCGTGTCGAACTACAAGGTATTTGCATGTATAACCTAGGTAAGGCCATCAATCGATGAGCCCTTGAGGTCGAACTAGGTCAGTTAATTAGGGTTCGTCACATTCACTATCACACACATCTTCTACTTGTCGTCAGTCTTTTCAGTCAAAGTCAAGTCGAACTACGAGGCCTTTGCGTGTATAACGTAGCCAAGGCCATCAATCGATGAGCCCCTGAGGCCACACTAGGTCAGTCCTTTAGGGTTTGTCGTCACACACAGTCAATTTTCAGCACATCATAGCAAGTCATGCATCAGTCTAGTGAACAAGTCAGCAATGTCTTTAAGTCAAATCAAATAACTTGCCAAATGAAACAATCCAAAAATATCAACTAATGTCTACTACAGGATGTGTCCTTCCTGGGAACATACATCATCAAAACAATTAACCTGTGTCTTATTCAGGATGAGTCCTTCCTGAATACAAATATCAACAAAATAATCTATGTCTTATACAGGATGATTCCTTCCTGCATGATCGACATTGTCAAACAATCAAACATAGCCTTACACAGGTTATTAAATCAACGACATCTGACTCAATGTATTATACGATACATGTCTTTCTGAAACCATGCTTTGTCATGCCTTATAAAGATAGTCATAACATTGAAACCAGACTCAAAGCCTTATCCGGTATGTTTATCTCCTAAAAATAGGCTCTATCAATCAATCCTTTTATCAATAAAAACAAATCAAACAAATAGATCAATTTTTGGCAAATATTTTATTGGCTTTTTGACTTTCTAACTTATTTATCTTATCTTTTCATTTGACTTTATGATGGGAATTATGTTACTAGCTTTCTCAAGGATGTCCCATGAAGGATTTAAAGAACCGACTATGTATCAAAATTATGTTTTCTTTGACTGCTGTCTATCAACTATCTTTTAAATTTTATTTTGAGTCATGTTACTAGTTTCCTCAAGGATATCCCCTAAAGGATTTAGAGGAGCGATGGCATCTCATGACCCATCTTTTACTTTGTTTGTTGTCTGTGGTTTTTCTTGACAAAAAGACTGGAGCAACTTGTGCCCTTATTATGAGTTAACGACAATCCTTGTTTGCAACTGTTTGTTATTAGCAAGTGGATGACCTTGCACACCTTGATCTATGTCATATCATGGTGTTTTTCTCCATTTGAATTAGTCCTTCCCAATGATGATAAAGTGCAACACCTTTTGTGATACAACGAAACATCAAAGATTGCTAATACTAACATCCATCTCATTTCTTTTATTATTTCTCAATCTTTCTTTCCGCGCTAACAGTTCTTCCTCCTTGCATTATGACGGAGTCCTGTGACACATAAAAAATATATAATCACCTGCATATACACATACATGTTAGAAAAATACAAACATATAGGCATTTATCATCTCTAGGACATCATGGCATCATAGACATTCATCATCATACAATACATATCATAAGCATTCCATGTACATAACAAATTGTAAATACATGTATCACATTACATTTGTATAGCATCACATGTAGAAAGCATTGCACATATAACATCACATTGCATCTCATAATTATAAATTGCATACATAACATTCATTGACATCATACATATTAATACATACATCATCACATAGAATCAACGTCATATCATTAGCTGCATGAACACATCATAAAGTACATACGATCATCTATCACAAGGCATATCATATAAACATCACATTTACAAATAAACAACTGCATAATGATTAAATAGAACTACATATCATGAGAATCACCGCCAAAATCATATATATATATATATTGCTCAACAGTGTCACATCACAATGTCATAATGTCTCAATAAATATGGAAGCCCATAGGCTATATAATCATAATACAATGTCTTGGTACATACCAAGAAGTGTCCCTATCCTAAACTGCCACTGCTATCATGGCTAGAGTGTGTGGATGATTGATGCCGAGAACCCGATGACCTGTGACCTGAGTGGGGCCTGTCATATGGACCAGCTCTGTGTGGCTGCTCAACACCCTCTATGCTAACTATCCTGGAGTGGGTCCTAGTCTGAGACCTCTCACTGCGTGCCTCTAAAAATATCAGAGCTCATCTCTCTGGAGGAACCACTATCTCATACAAATCCCTATAATAGGTGGCCCTCTCCTCGGCTCTGACTAACTCTCTGGCAAATGTAGCTGCCAGCCCAGTACATAAGGCTCTAATCTCTGTGAATCTCTACTCGGTCTCCTGTATCTGAGCTATGGCCTGATCTCTATCCATGATGGCCCTATCCCTCTCCATCTGTACCAAATCCCTCTTGGACATCATGACCCTCATCTGCTCCTCCAAGGATGCAATCTGGGCCCTAAGTGTAGTAGTGTTAGAATCAACTACCTCTGTGTCAACCTGTCTCAGCCTCGGTACACCATCATCCTCATCCTCCAAATCCTCCAAAATCTTATCTCGGATCTCCCACTCATGATCATCATCCTCCTCATCATCATCCTAATAGGCACCAAGTAAGCCAAGGGCATCAATCTCTGCCTCCTCTCTGTCTGCCTCCTCCTCTGCATGAACCTCTGGGACGACCTCCTCTATAAGATGCTCCTCCTCTTTGCCAATCCCAACATGCACCTCCTCCCCACCTCTGCCAATATCTGACATGGGCACATCCTCCTCTCCTTGTCCCTCCTCCCAAATTGGTGATAATGGTGGCCCTCATCCCCTCCGTCCACGCCTCCCTCTCCTACCACCTCGCCATCCACCTCCACCACCATCTCCATCATCACCATGGCCCCCTCCACCTCTCCGACCTCTGCCTCTGCCACACCTACTGTGCGGTCCTGTCCCTCACCGCTCTATTGGTGTAGCTTGATCTGGATCTGTAAGGGGAATCGGCCTATGCACGACCCACCACTTTTCATAAGCCTCTGTGGTACCTGGGTCTACCGCACCATCTCTCCATCCCCATGGAACTACTTGCAATCCATCAATATCTGCCTCTGTAGTGGCTACTGTAATCTCTGGACCCCATAGGGGGATCTCTCACGAGGACCTTGCGAACTTGACTCGTCCTCTTGGCACATCCTGTACCTCTTCAAACTACCACAATACATGACCTGGAAAATGTCACTCAATAATGTGGACATGTGAAATAGTCCGCCCAATCAGGTATTGAGTCTGGCGGCAAAAAGGCAAATGCTTATCCTTGTCTGACCACTTTGCACATCCCAAGTACAATCTCCATGTAAACTGAACCATAGTATCTATGGCATGCTTGAAATACCCAGTATCTCCCATGTGGTGCTGAGTGTTCGCCCCCGCATAACGAAAGGCATAAGGTGCTCTATGCTGTCCATCGACTGTCAATGGTGTCCGAAAAATGGCAATATGTTCCCACACCCATACCATCAAGAGTGTGGTACCACAACTCATGGACTGAGCTTCTCGATAGGCTATGTCATGCAAGTGAAAATATAACATGCCAATGAGACAGGGACCCCAAGCATATACCTCCCATCCCTGTAACATATGTACTAGCATCGCCCCCCAACCCATAGGAAAACCATGACCTCGACGGTTAGGAAGCACTATACCACCTATCAATGTACACACTAGAGAGTCTAGCCGCCTATACCTATGTGCCAGCACATGCCATCTAATCTCATAGTGATCAAACCCTAACTATCTAACATTTGTGTGAGGGTAGTATCTACACATCTTAGCAAAACCCCTCTGGGTATCGTACTTCACCTTCGTGCCTCTGATGGGAAGTCTCAGGATCCTGTAGACATCCTCTAAGGTCACTGTTGCCTCTCCAGTAGGCAGGTGAAACGACAAAGTCTTCGAGTGCCATAGTTCGCACAACGCTATCAATAAACCCCGGTATGCCAGAATCTGGGGCATGTATGTCACATGTAGAAGACCTAGGTGCCATAAGGATCATCGCTCTGCACTCCACAAGCTGTCTCGGAAGCGAGAAAGTCGTAGGTCTCGACTCTCGCATATATATAGTGTCTAACACAACCTGCAATGGCATTATACATTCCTCATGTCAGCATCAAACATCTATCCTAGTGCAAAATGACAAAATCAAATGCTATTCAAATGCGTCATTCTTTTGCACATGCGTCATTCTTTTACAAATGCATTGCAGAAAACCAAATGCATAATTTAATTTTACACATGCGTCAGTTTTTTCAAGTGCATCACTTGAATATGCAAATGCGTACAAAATTACAAATGCGTCTACGTAAATCAAATATCATTTGCAACTGCATAAATTAAATAACAACTGGGTCTAAATAAATGCAAATGCGGTGAAAAATAAACACATGCGACTATTTTAAATAAATATGTGATGCTATTTATCAAATGCATTGAACTAAAAAACAAATGCGTCGAATTGCAAAAACCCTACGCTAACCATCTACGTCATTTTACAAATGCGTTGATCCGCATGCAAATGCGTCAATTGCGCACTCACATGCGGCTTTTCAACAAAGTGACACATAACAGAAATATCAAATAAATGCATAAAAACTCATGCAAATTAAAAAATTCAAAAGTCAAGATTAAGGTACATACCGGGGGGTCTGCATTGGCTGGCCGCCTGAAGGTCCGAATCTTGTATGTTTGATGGTGGGTGTTCGGAACAGGAGACATCTTCACTGTGGGTGTAGAGCAAAATCTCAATTCTCAAAGCTATGTGGGTTAAAATGAATAGGTTTTTACCCCATTTTCTATTTATACCTAGGGTTTTGGTGGCATTCTTTTCTACTGGCCGCGTCAGCTTCCAATTTCAATCGACCCATACCCATCCATTCCATTTCCAACTTCCATTCCATCAACTCCACTGCATTTCTGGCTATCTAATGGACTAATCAGGATTATTTACAATTTTTTTCTAAATTTTTTGAAAAATTTATCAATTTTCCCGAGGGAGCATACCTTCACCTGTTTACACCGGGGCATGACTGGGGCATATTTTAATCGATTTTCTTTGACACAATGCCGAAATGACAATGTATCAAAGAGGGGCAAATGTAGACACCGAAATCTGGTTTAAGCCTGCGACTTCAATATTCGTAATAATTCGTATTTCTTCCATGGTCATGATTAAATAATGTCAATTATTTAATTATTCTCTAAGGTCTTCATTTCTTCTATTAATTAAATAATCTTAATTATTTAATTAATTCACACTTTTCTTTATTCCATCTGATTAATTAAATAAACACTTTTTATTTAATTATGTTACTAATTAACCTTATCCTTCTTCAATTAAATAAATTCCTATTTATTTTACCTTTATCATATTTCAACTACAATTAAATAAATCATTTATTTATTTAATTATTCATTAAAATCCCTTCATCACTTAATTAAATAAATCTTATTTATTTAATTATTCTTCAAATATCAAATCTTGAATTAAATGAATTATTTAATTCATAAATCCTATTTTAACGCATTGCTCTACATTTAGATAATTGTGCAAACTATCTATGTATTCACTTTTACTCGACTCAAAGATCTATTTTAATCGCTCAGTTAACTCTTGATTTAATGTCTGAGTGGCTTTCTTGAGTAATCTCTTCATCAAATCATTCAATCATCTAGTGCTAACTCAATTGCGTGTACATGCAAATTAATTAAATATTCTTAGTTAATTAATTAAACCATGCGTGTGCATTTGAACAAAGAGTTGCTTTAATCAATCTTTATCTTTGTCATGCAAAGATAATTCTTCTGTTTTCGAATACCAAACTTGAAGATTAAAGCATTTATTTAATCTTTAATTCTATTTCTAATTTGTATCACTCATTTCGCTACTAACAGTTATCATAATGCATGTCTAATCTCTCGATCTCAACCGTCTGTTGGTCTTTCGATCCTGGCTTGTCGTTCGAATAATCAATTTTCTATAAATTTATTTGTATTCTTCATTCCAATCTCTCTCGAAATCTTATGACTTTTTGGAGTAACTATCTTGAATCTTCAATGTTTTGCTAAATCACTATCATAGGCTATACTTGCATGAAATTTGAAAATCTGAGGGCAATTATACTACAACGACAAAATGGAGAAGGGCAATCAAGATGATACATGGAATTACATACATATTGGGTGAGATTGTTCAGTTTATTTATGTTTTTACTTTCCTTTGTTCTCTGTTGCTTAGCTTAGATTGCATTAGAGTTTTAGATTGCATTGCATGTTTGCTTTGATTTGTTTCTTCTGCAAGTTCTAGATGTTACAACCCTATACAAAAAAAATTACCTCAGAAGCTCTTGATGAAGAATATAGGTGAATTGATAATCAAAATTCATTGAATTAGCCTCTTGAATCCAATGTTGAGGTCATTTTTACTCCAAATGCATAAAAAATGTAGCTACCATCCAGATCTGGAAAAAGGAAACTGCTTCAAACCCTCACAGATTTGACCTTAGGAATCCAAATTAGGCCAAACAAAAGCCAAATCTAACTTTCTCGACAACTTTGAATCTAATGGCGAGGTCCTTTTTGCAGCAAAATGCACCTAAAAATTTCCCACCTCCAAAATTTTCAAAAAAAGCAAAGGGGATTGTAGATTTGAAGCCTATAACCCTTGTTAAAGAAAAAAACCTCATAAATCAAGAAGGGTTTCATTGACTCCATGCTTTGATACCATGTTAGAATTGTGAAAACATGAGCCATGGGATCAAACAATGAACAAAGACATTTTCCATGCAAGATATCTACAAACAATATATGCAATATTCCTCAGCAAGAAAAAGCTACAACAATGAACTTCAAGAATCTTTAGGGAAAACAAAAGTCCTTAAAGGTTGAGAGTTCTATCAAAGTCATGAAATCTCGATAGAGCATAAGAGAGATAATATAATGAGGGTTGAGTGCTATATAGGAGCAACCCTAAATGGTAAAGGGATTAGATCAGGACAATTGTCAGCATCACATACGATGCTACAAAATGATGTAATAATAGTTCACTTTAGTTAACATAGAAAAAAACTTAGTTAACTTAATAAAAAACTCCTAAGTTTAGTTTAAGTGTATGATAATAAATTAGACTAATAATTATTTAAAGATTAATCAATTATTAGCTAATGCATGATTACTCTAACATATATGAGAAGTGTAACCTACCTCAACTAGTATGTAATGCTTGGGCCTTATATTTAGCTAAGATGGTGGTTCCAAATTAATTCTTTATGTTGAATGTAGTCTAATAGACTTATAAATATTACAATAAAGAAATTTAAAACTATGATAGGCATAGGTGGAATGGTCATTTTTACTTTGAATATAGAGATAATCCAAAAGGTGTTTAGTTTGATACTTTAAGTTGGGATAGAGCTAAACTTGAAAATAATATCTAATAAACTTAAGAAATATAATAATAATTATATACTTGTAAAGTTTACCAACTAAAGACTGATATAAGATTAATTATATTCATGCCATTGCAAATGATGAGGATGAGATAATAAATACAAAAAAAATTGCCTATTTAAAAATTAAAAAACCAATCTTTCTACTATGTTATACAACATGGTGCAAGAAATAAATATCTCAATTAGCCATAGTATTCATCTTAGATAGTCATCATCCTTATGTTGTCACACTTAATGATTATAGAGATATATGGAAAAACTAGTTCATGGTGAAATTATTTAGATTAAAAAGATTAGTTCTCAAAAGATATTTATAAGATACTTCATATTATGTCACATATTCTTACATGTCATGATGAATGATTGAGATCATTAGTTAATGTATCTACATTTCTTGATGTAATGATTTGAGCATTATCTTGTATAGTTATAGTCTATCTACATAGTGTAATAGAGGAGGACCATTGCATGCAAGACCCCAGGTTGCAAGGGGTCAAGAAGTGAGAGGCTACCCTAACTTACCTCAGTTGAATGTAGTGTTTAGGGTATGTAAGGCGAGGGTAATGAAGGTGAGGGTAACGAGGACTATAGGGCCTCTTAGCTACTAAATAGGCCCAAAATGCAGAAAGAGGCTACGTGAGTTGGTTTCTAGGTTTAACACTTCATCTCAGAAAGCTCTTTGTCTAAGGACAAAAGCACAGACTTTGGACGATAATGCAGTGCGATGTCGTCCGCACGGCCAGACAACAATAAAAATGATGTTAAGTCACTAAAAACTAGCTAACGGCCCAACAAGCTAACTAAAGGGCCAAAATGACATAACTAAGTAAATTATATAATCTCTAATATGATAAAGTAAATAAGCAAGAGTGATAAAGATGAGAAGAATCTCACCAATGAACTCATTTTCCAGTTGATTCTCCAAGAGCTCGCACACCTACACACAACAAGAAGGGAAAATTTTGGGTGGTTGTATAGGGGCATGCCTCAGTCAGATCCCCACTTAGGTGTTTCCACTGCCACAGACAACCAAAATAATGAGATAAAGAAGCAATGTAATGAAAACACAAACACTACAATGCAATATTATGCTACTCACCAAATGATAGAGGAGAGGAGAGGGAAGCTTACCACCTCCACCAAGAGCACTCAAGGTTGCTTGGGGGAGAAATGAGGGGAACTCAAGCCTCTATTGCATATGGTGTGGTCCCAAATGTGCTCTACTGAGTTGATGAAGCGTGATATTGTTGCAATGGAATGCTTGGAAGTGAGTGAAAGTGAGCTTGTGGAGTGATGTGAGAGTGTGAGTATGGAAGCTTAGTTTGTTCAAGAGTTGGAATGCCAATTGGAAGATTGAATATGAAGGAATGAAGAAGAAAACAACCATATTCGGGTCCGTTGGCCAAAGGAGACATTACAACTTTGCTACCAATGGGAAGAGTAATGCCTCTGCTAGCTTAGCCATAGGAATCTACTAGGGATGTAAGCATGCCACGTGGACATCTACGCACCACACGGGTGTCCCCGATAGAAACATCTCCACTGACACACAAAATAGGCTCCACGTGGATCGTCGACAGTAGGCTTAAGTAAATTTAAGCCTCCGACTTTAGTTTTCTAAAGCGTATAAAGGAAAAAAGGGGAATTGCACCTAGGGTGAAAATTCACTCTTATACATTTTGACCCCACTTTAGCGAGCATGAGTACTGATGAGTGCTCGGTAAAGTAGATCAAGAAGAAAGTAGGATTAGAAAAGTATACCTGAACCGTCGAGGAATTAGTACTCAGTCTGGTGTACCCAAAGGTGCAGGAGATGTGAAGGACTCCATAGCTGCTCAGAACTATGAAGTTGGAACAAAGCGTCTTACAGGCCTGAGAACCTACAAGGAGGCAACCCCCAAGATCTCTCGCATGGAGGAATCCCCAAGGAAGTGGACTCCACAAAGTCGGGAAGAGGCAACACATCTACCCATAGATAGAACATGTCAAAAGCGAGGACATGTCTACCTGTAGATAGAACATGTCAAAAGTGGCAACATGTCTACCCGTAGATAGAACATGTCAAAAGTGGTGAAACATCTAACTGCAGATAGAGCATGTCAAAAGTGGCAACATGTCTACCTATAGATAGAGCATGTCTGAAGTGGAGACACGTCTACCCGCAGATAGAACATGTCTAAAACAATGACACATCTACCCATAGATAGAAAATTTCTAGAGCGGATGGTCACACAGACTGAAATTTTTTCAAAGGACTCCCTCGGGAACCTTTCAAAAGGAGAGGGGTCCACTCAAGGGACACACTGTTTGAAAAGTAAGGTGTAGTCAGGCTACCCCCAAGCTAGATGCAAAAGGGCAAATGGAATGAGCCTAGTCGGGCTGCCCCGAGGCTAGACATGAAAAGGTCCATTCATTACAAATGATTTTCAAGAAAGGATCCCTAGCAGACCCGCCGTGAAGAAGAAAAGAGGGCCCGCTCAAGGGACACGTAATTCAAAAGTGACTGTTCACCTTAGAGTGATTCATCATCAAGAGATCCTTTCGAAAGATGTTCACTTCATCAAGGAATTTGAAAGGAAGGTCATGCCCCCACACAAGGGGAATTGAAAGAAATTCCCACTTTAGAAGAAGGTCTTCAAGTCCTTTCTTTACAAACCCATGATGAAGGAAACACATTCCACTAGGGTTCCAAGTTGAGAATACAATTCTAAGGAAATTTTTTTTAGAAGACTTTGAAGAAAAGATTCATTGGCAACAAATTCATTTTCCGAAAATCGAGGTGTTAAAGAGGAGAACATTGTCACACATAGGAGGGACAACTCAAGCAAAGAAGAGAGAAAGATAAAGGGAAAGCAAAAGAGAAAAGAAAAATACAAATAAAGGGAACAGAGGGATCTGGTTTAGCGGAGTCAGATCTGTCCAAGCTCATTTAGTAATAGGTAACCAGAAATGCAAGGTGAAAGATCATCAATCCCCAACTAGATCAGGAAGAATGCATGAAAAACAAAGTAAAAATAAAAAATTGGGTCAACATGGAAGGGAAGCCTAAATGCCCCCAATGCTTTGCATCATCCCCAATTTATCGAAAATAAATCACAAACATGGAAGAATGATGGTACAAATAGAAGAAGGTTTACAACACAAAAACCACACTTGTATCCAAGCACCAAGAGGGGTGATGAGGGTCATCCAGGTACATATAGCACGAGTACGGGGGAACACATCACAAAACACACACACACACACAAGATCAAGAAAATGGGACCTCCTCATAACATTGATCATTCAGGAGGTCATCTGCTTCTCAATCTAGATCCTCATAAGGAGAAAGATGATGAGCCTATAAGGGTGGAATGTTAAGAGGAGGAGCATCCAACCCTCCCACAACAAGGGCCAAGGAAGAGGGCCCCTCGAGGTCCTCTCCACTAAGCTCCTATGGAGTCAAAGTCAGTGATTTTGCAAAGATCATTGACAGGGTCAGGACTTCATCCACATAATTAAACATGCATCCCGCAAGAGCATCATGCTTATCCTCAGCGGATGACATAGGATGTTCCTGAGATTCACTGTTAAGCTCTTCAAATGACTCGAGAGTGGTGATGAACTTAGGGGAAGCTAGGACTAGTTCTATTAGAACAACAAAACAAGTCATCATGGGGCCACCTTCTGAAGAAGGTGGATTCCTCTTATGTCCTACTTTGCTCGAAGGACCAACCTCTGCCTATTTCTTCATGGGAGGAGATGAAATCCCCATAGATGAAGCTAGGGTGTAGAGGAAGAGGAGGATAGAATCGTAGTGGACACGACTGAAGTGTTAACCATGTCCGCGGGCTTAGGGAAGGGATGAATATTCAGGACAAACATCAGCAAAGGCGACTCCATTAAAGGAGCGATAAACACTTGTACTTGTTTAGGGTTAGGTGCATTTGTACTCACAACAGAAGCCGAGAGAGAATCAGGTTGAAGGGAAACAAAAGGAAGGGAGGAATAAGACACTGCGGAAGATCCTAAAACAAGAGCGGTCATTTCTTCCTCCTGCTCGGCCAGGAGAGGCTTTCGCCAGTGCTTGCATTCATGTGCAAGGCAATTTCTACGACTCTTGGAGTTAGAAGCTGAAGCTTGCGAAGGGACGGGGGGTTCCTGCTTGACCATAGGAACATCCACTATGGTTGTTTCAGGTGGAGGAATGGGTTCCTATATAGGAGCAGGGGGAGCAGGTTGAGGAGGAGTCAACTCAAGAGCCTTGGTAGCAGGCCTCTTTTTGCTCACTGGCTTAGGAGTAGGAGCAGTAGGAGGCCACGATAGTCGAGACAAGGAGGACTCTCCTCAAAGGATCTTCTTTCTCTCATACCGAATGGGTCTAGGCTCCATCGGCAGAATAGGAAGCTCGAACGCAGGACACTTAGGCTTTCACCAAGCGGGCACCAAAGGGTTCTCCTACAAAAGAGGAGCATAACCCGATGGTACCACAGTTGAGCAAGAAGAAGCATCATACTGGGTAATGAAAGAAGAAGGAGGATCACAAGACTGCTTCTCTTCTTTCCTCTTTCGGGCCTTGGTGGCCTCGCTATCATCCTTCAAACAAGCCCTATGTGAAATAGCATAGGGCGAGGGAGGATACGTCACCTTCGGCCTCAAATATCCTTTATTATAGTTTTGATATGTCTTATGCAAAAAGTATGTCCTAGGCGGAAGGGGAACCACAGACGTAGGCCACAAATGATCCAGGGAGTAGCTACCACGTGCAACTAGTGGTCGATAACCAATGTCGTGGATTACGTGCATGAAACCTCCGTGGATAAATTTCAAACATTTATGCACAACGAAGGGTACCACATTCATCATACCAACTAAGGGATACCCAACTTTACACAGAAAAGTTTAGACCCAAGGATGATATCAAACAGGAGGTTTACGGACTTAGGCCCGACCAAGACCGATAAGACAATGCTAACCAAGGGGGGTACAAAGATTTCGTCATGCGTGCGAATGAAAATCATAGGAGCATCATATCCATCCTTATGTAAAAAGTTAATTAGCATAATCTCCTCTATTATTATATTTACTTGTGATGTCAGGTCAACAAGAACACGTGTTACGATGTCCCCATTGATACGTGCATGAATGTAAAGAGGAGATGGTTCCTTGTTGAAGCCCATTAAAAGGTTCTGTGAACTAAAGGTTATATCAACACTGCTATCCACAGGTTGTGCTAAGGGGATGGGTTGATGCAAAAAGGAGGCCATTACATACACTAGACAATTCCTTCACAGAATCCCCAAAGGTTATTGGATAATACGGTGACCCAATTAAGGTTTCATCATGCAATACCTTTGGAACCTTCCAACTACATCAACTAGGGGTCGCAGGTTGGGTTGCAAGGCAACAACCTTACAACACTCACACCTACAACACTCCTAGAGTATGAGGAAAGGAACTGTCAGTATCCCAAGAACAGAACCAAAATGGTTCATGTTGGGTTCATCAAAAATGTAAGAGAGGGGGACCATCGCGTGCAAGACCCTAGGTCACAGAGGGTCAAGACGCAAGAGGCTGCCCTAACTTACCTCAGCCGAATGTAGTGTTTAGGGTATGTAAGGTGAGGGTGACAAGGACTGTAGGGCCTCTCAGCTACTCAACAGGCCCAAAATGCAGAAAGAGGCTAGGCGAGCTGGTTTCTAGGTTTAACACTTCATCTCGAAAATCTTTCTGTCTGAGGAAAAAAGTGCAGACTTTGGATGACAGTGTGGTGCGCTGGCATCTCAAAAGTGTGTTGTCGTTCGTATGGCTAGACAACAATAAAAATGAGGTTGTCACTAAAAACTAGCTAATGGCCCAACAAGCTAACTAAAGGGCCAAAATGACATAACTAAGTAAATTATATAATCTCTAATATGATAAAGTAAATAAGCAAGAGTGAGAAAGATGAGGAGAATCTCAACAATGAACTTGTTTTCTAATTGATTCTCCAAGAGCTCGCACATCAACACAGAGGAAGAAGGGAAAATGTTGGGTGGTTGTATAGGGGCCTGCCTCAGCTAGACCCCTACTTAGGTGTTTCCACCACCATAGATAGCCAAAAGAACAAGATAAAGAAGTAATGTAATGAAAACACAAACACTACAATGCAGTATTATGCTACTCACCAAATGATAGAGGAGAGGAGAGGGAAGTTACCACCTCCACCAAGAGCACTCAAGGCTACTTGGGGGAGAAATGAAAGGAACTCAAGCCTCTGTTGCTTATGGCGTGGTCTGAAATGTGCTCTATCGAGTTGACGAAGTGTGATATTGCTGCAATGGAATGCTTGGAATGCTTGGAAGTGAGTGAAAGTGAGCTTGTGGAGTGATGTGAGAGTGTGAGTATGGAAGCTTAGTCTATTCAAGAGTTGGAATGCTAATTGGAAGATTGAATATGAAGGAATGAAGAAGAAAACGGCCATATTTGGGTCGGTTAGCCGAAGGAGGTGTTATAACTTCGCTTCCAATGGGAAGAGTAACACCTCTACTGCCTCAACTGTAGGAATCTTCCAAGAACGTAAACGCACCGCGCGGACATTTGTGTGCCACGCAGTCATCCCCGATCGGAACACCTCCACCAACACACAAAATAGGCTCCACGTGGACTGCCAACAACAAGCTAAAGTAAATTTAAGCCTCTGACTTTGGTTTTCTAAATTGTATAAAGGAAAAAAGGGGAATTGCACCTAGGGTACAAATTCGCTCTTATACACATAGATAAGCATCAAATTTAGGATTTTTATTTGATGTTTGGAAACCACTTTGGTAACCTACTATTAAAGAAATTAAAAGTAAATAAGATGAGCTTAAAATATGAAATAATAAGTTCTATTATATCTCTACATATGGACCTTGAAGGAGGTTTGATGCATATTGAAGAGATTATTTTTTTAAGGATTGCAACATGCTTAGGATGTTTGGGTTTATAATTTACCCCTATGAGATACATCATAGTGTACCTCCAATAATTGCATTTTTATAAGAAACAATACTAAAGTACTTAGTTGATAAGTTTCATTTTAAATAACATTAGAAGTGTAGATTCCTTATTTCTTCAATTGTCTTTGGATATTTTACAATTGAAAGGAATAATTCATTTGATCAAATTGTTTCATAAATGGATGAATTGGGAAATATTTTGATATATGGAGACCACATAAAACTAAAATATTTGTTGATGGAAGGAGGGTTATGATAGATATAGATTTGTTCATGTATATGATGAAGAAAAGGATTTTTAAGGAGTTGTAAAAGTGAAGTAGAGAAGAAAATAAAAAATAACAATGAATAGAAAATTATTTAGTAGAAAGGAAAACAATTTAATTAATCCAAAATATCAAAAGAGATATTTAATATTACTACATATAGCTAGAGAATGAATTCACTTCTCAAGGATGTGGAAACCTATACCTAAAAAGTCTAATGAATTTGAGGCACCAAAATAAGGGTACAAGAAGGGAAAAAAATTGATGAAGATCCATATATAAAATAATTGAAGTAAAACCTCATAGAGCACCATTTCCTGGATTAAATAAATGATTTATATTTATCTAATTCTTGTGGGATAGGACTATAAGGTTGAATTTAATTAAATAAATAAATTTATTTCAGCAAGGATAATGAATGTATTAATTAATTAAATAATTTATTTAATCAATTCCTGGGATAACACAAATTTTTGTGTGGTTAGGTGTTGAAAAATTTAGGTGTCTACAATTTTCCCTTCTAGTTGCAGCTAAACAAAGTAATGTCACTTCAAACAAGAATAAAACATAGTGGATAGAAAGAGATGAGACTAGTGGCATGATACCCCAATCATTATAATGATGAGATTGATTATGATGAGGGAGGTTGGTATGATCACTTGAGAAGATAGGTGGGTTCAAAGAACATGGGTGTGCTCTTAAACTATATATTAATATTAGAGGATAAAAGATAGAAGGAGATGTAAGGATAGAAAAGGATTCCTAGATTAGAATGAGAATGTTTGGGCGATGGGAAGAAAGAGGAGGATATTCATGTTGCATTGGTGAAGGACACCTTTCTTTTATATTTCACTTAACATTATGCAACAAGCTATAAAGAATTGAGGTGATAATGTGCCAAGTGTGTAGAGGCGAGGATCTGATTTTTGCTGAAATCACATATTTTTAGAAAATATAATGATTTAAGCCTTAAAAAGTTCCATTTAAAGCATTCCAATTGAAGAGGGTTTGATCAAACTACATTAAATCAAACCGCCTTGGATGAATGCCGCTATTTTTAAACCATACCTATAACGAATTCTCCTTTACAGCTATCAAAATGCTGATAAAAAACCACTTTTGATTTACCTTTTGTGGGATCAAATGAATTCATTTAAAATTTATTTTTTGTAATTATGTAGTTCTTATTATAAGTTTCCCAAAAAGTATAATTTTAAATAAATTTAATTTTATTATTATATTTATTTTTTATTTCTTGTGAATGTAGGTTTTTCACCGAAAATCAAACTCTATGTTCTGCACATGTGGAAAAATAGTTGATTATCAATTTTTTTTTTTAAAATATGAGTGTACCATATATTGAAGTTCTTGATCCAACAAAGAAAAAAAATAGAATTTCAATACATCCAAAAAAAGTTACGCATTATACGGTCGCGCTATGTTTGAATTATAATTGGTTTGACTTAAAAACTTGATTAAAAAAAAAAATTAATAAAAAAACTATCTAACCAAGTGGAAGCACTAGATATTAGAGTTATAAATCTAAATTCAAAAGAATTAGAATTTTATCTTTCATGGAAAAAACGTTATGCGTTATATGGTGAGCGTCACTTTTTTAAAATGTTGTTTTCTAAAAAAAACTAATTTTCGAGGGAGATGGAAAAAGAAGTGCAATCTGATTCCAAAAATTTTGAAAAAAATATATTTAGAATCTATATACAAAATTTCATGAAACTCTAGTTTGCATCATCTTCAAATTCCTCACGGTTTAGACGCTATAGGTGCTGAACGTGAAGATTTAGTTAAAAAAATTTATTTCAGTGTCCAGTTTGGCCAAAAATTGTAAACCACTATTGTGGGATCATGTGATCCAAAATAAAAGGTTGCATGAAAAAATATTACTTGTGATGCCATGATATAGAATATCATGATACCCCTACAATATTATGATGCAAGGACAGGTTATAAATGCAAGCAATGATATTAAACACATTTCGATAAGAAAAAATGCACAAACAAGACAAAAAAAATAAAGATGATTCCCCCAGTGAAGCTAAAAACCTATTTGATTGATGATGATGGTGAGGATATCATTGTTAATGATAAGAATAATATAATAATTATGAACAATATTTTACATTTATAATTTTCTCAACAATAAGTAAAATGTAAGGATGGGGAACACTACATCCCAATGATGATGATAAGAGTAAAATGAAGAAACTTTCACGCCAAGGTTGGAAATAGAACCAAAGGATTTCTTTGGATGTTGTGAGAGATTGCATTGATTAGGATTTATTATGGGTGGAGGGACCATTTTGGGAGAATTAGATTGGTTGTGGGATGAGGATTAGTTTGAGGCAATCATTTAGGGGGGATGAATAGGATTGGAGTGTACTTAGCAAGGGTAGAAGGCCATTTAGAATAGGGAGATGGGATTGGAGGTTTCTTAATATAGGGAGATGAGAGTGGAGGTTGCTTAATATAGGGAGATGAGAGTGGAGGTTGTTTAATATGGATGTATGTATTTGAACATTGTTTAGGGAGATTAGAGGGTCATTTAGGATAGGGAGATAGATTTGAAGGTTATTTAAGAAGACTTAAAGGTCATTTATGGTGACTGGAGGGTCATTTAAGATGGGTAGATAGATTTGAAGTCCATTTAGAAAGATTTGAAGGCCATTTTGGGTGATTAGAGGGTCATTTAGGATAGGGGTGAACTTGAGAGAGAATTGAGGATTTCTTAGGATGGGTAAATGGATTTGAAGCTTATTGAGAGATATTTGAGGGTCATTTAAGTAAGAGGGATGCAAGTGGAGGTTATTTAAGGATATGGGATGGTCATTTAGAATGGAGGGATGAAATTAGAGGTAATTGAAAGAGATTGGCAGGTAATTTAAGCTAGGGAATGAGAGTGGGGTGTTAGGGTTAGAGATGGCAGATCTAACAATTAAATGCAGATTTTAATTAATAAACAAAGAAACTAAAACAAACACAAAATAAATCATAACACAGAGAATTTAACGTGGTTCACCCAATCCGGGCTACATCCACAAAACCGCAGCCATCCAATACTTTTATTATCCAGTAAAAAACCCTATTACAATCTTTTGAATAATCGCATTTTTCTCATCCAGTAATAACCATCTGAACCCCTTTTTACCAAGCTTAGAAGCTTCCAGATTTTAGGGTTCTACAAAATTGGATTTTTCTTTTTTCATTGATTTTTCCCTTTTTCGGTGATCACGCGAAAAAGTAGGAAGACAAATTTTCTCGGGGGTTGTTGCTCCTGAACCCCTACCAGGGCCCGACCCTGGACCCCGGCAAGGATAGGGGCAAGGGTGTACAGTATACCATGGGCTATACAGTATAGCATGATCAGTCACCACATACCAACAATCTCCCACTTGGAGACTGATCCTGGACGACACTGTTGCAATTACAACTCCCACTGGAAATAAGGACCTTGGACCCTGCTGCTCTGGTATACTTGAATTCAACCTTGAAGACCAACTGAAGTTGAAGAGGAGCTCAACTTCTCCCTTGTCACCACCTTTGTAAACATATCCACTGGATTGACATCTGTATGTATCTTGTCCAACTTAACCTGTCCATCCTCCAACACTGACCGAATGAAATGATATCTCAACTGGATGTGTTTTGTTTTAGAATGCAGAGCAGAATTCTTTGCAAGATGTATAACACTTTGGCTATCTGTAAACAAGTAATTTCCAGCCTGTTGTTTTCCCAACTCATCCATGAAAATTTGCAGCCATATCATCTCCTTTGCCACCTCTATTGCAGCAACATACTCTGCCTCTATGGTGGATAAAGCAACCACCTTCTACAATCGATAAATCCAGCTCATTGCTGTCCCACCAACTGTAAATACATAACCTATGGTACTCCGCCTAGTATCTATATCCCCAGCCAAATCTGAGTCAACATAGCCTTTTAAATCAGTATTAGAGCCCCCAAAACATAGACAATTATTGGATGTACCTCTCAAGTACCTGAGAATCCATTTTACTGCATTCCAATGCTCAACTCTGGGATGACTCAAATACCTACTAACAACTCTACAACATGTGTGTGTAATATCTGGTCTTGTGCATACCATGGCATACATCAAACTACAGTGAAGCATATGGTACCTTGGACATTTTTTCTTCCTCCTCTTGTGTCTTTGGACACATATCCTTAGTCAATTTGATGACTAGGCAAAGGTGTGCTGACAACTTTTGCATTCTCCATATGAAATCTTTGCAACACCTTTTCAACATAATTAGCCTGAGATAAAAAAATTTTTGTTTTTCCTATCTCTACAATTTTCATACCAAGGATTTGTTTTGCTGCCCCCAAATCCTTCATAGCAAAATATTTTGCTAACTGTTGTTTTAGCTCACTTATGTGATCCATGTTAGACCCTACTACAAGCATGTCATCAACATATAAACACAAAATAATGTGTTGTCATCATCCAACCTCTTAAAATAAACACAATGGTCAGAATTACATACTATAACCTTGCTCAATACATAAAACTATCAAATTTTCAAGTACCATTGCCGAGGTGCTTGCTTCAAGCCATATAAACTTTTCTTCAATCTGCACACTAGTTTCTCCTTACCTTTGACCTCAAATCCTTGTGGCTGGTCCATATATATTTCCTCTTCCAAATCACCATAGAGAAAGGCTGTTTTAACATCAAGTTGTTCTAAATGCAAATCTTCAGCAGCCACAATACTTAAAACAATACGAATAGAAGTCATTTTAACAACAGGGAAAAAATCTCATTAAAATCAATACCCATTTTCTGTGCAAATCCCTTTAAAACTAATCGGCTTTTAAATCTCTTCTTACCTCCATCCTCCCTTCTTTCAGCCTATAAATCCATTTGTTTGGTAAAGCCTTTTTTACCTACAGGCAACTTGCATAATTCCCTAGTCTGGTTTTTCAGCAAGGAGTCCATTTCTTCTTCCATTCCATGCTCCCACTGAACCTTGGTATCCACCTGTATAGCTTCATCATAATATTCTGGTTCACCAACATCAGTTAACAAAATAGTATACAAAGAGGGAGAGAATCTTTATGGAGGTCTACTTATCCTTGAAGATCGTCTAACAAGAGTTTGTGGTATTTGTTGTTGCTGTTGTTGCCCAACATGAGGAACCACTGAAACATCATTGTTTGGAATATCATCCAACACTACATAATCATTTTCTTTCTTCTCATGCTATAGCAACAGATCTTTGTACAACACTTTCTCATTGAATATGACATCCCTGCTTCTCACAATTTTTTGATTTTCAAAATCCCAAAGCCTATAACCAAATTCATCAATGCCATATCCAACAAATACACATTTCTTTGATTTTGCATCAAGCTTGGTTCTATTTTCAGAATCTACATGTGCAAATGCTTCACAGAAGGTTTTGAAAGAATAACTCACCTTCTTACCTTTCATGCTTCCTCTGGAATACCACAACCCAAAGGATTAGAGGGACCTCTATTAATTAAATAAACAACAGTGTTTATAGTCTCTGCCCACATTTTTAAAGGCAACCCAGCATGCAATCTCATAGTCCGTGCACGCTCCATTATTGTTCTATTCATGCGCTCAGCCACTCCATTTTCCTATGGAGTACTTGGAACCGTTTTCTGCCTACGAATACCATTAGAGGAATAATAATCTTCAAACTCTTTACTGCAATACTCACCACCATTATCAGATCTAAGACATTTTAACCTTTTACCTGTCTCATTCTCAACCAAGCTTCTCCATTTTTTATTAGTTTCAAATACATCAAATTTCTGCCTAAGGAAATAAATCCATACCTTCCTAGTTGCATCATCAATGAATGTAACATAATATAGAGAGCCACCGAGAGAAGATACCTGAGTTGGTCCCCATACATTCGTATGCACAAGCTCCAATTTCTCATCTTTCTTTTGCTTCCCATCCTTGAGAAAACTAACTCTCTTTTTTTTTCCATACACACAACTTTCATAGAAATTCATATTAACACATTTTAGACCTGGTAAAACATTATTTGAATGAAGTACTTTCATACCTTTTGCACTCATATGCCCAAGTCTATTATGCCACAGTGCTAATTCAGAGTCCACACAACTGTATGATCTTCTACCTATTTGGCTTATGGCCCCGTTCACGAACATTGACTTTTACGTAACAATTAAAAGTAGAAGGAACAATATGACACATTACAAAGATATAAGGTGCCTAATTTCACACCTTTTGCTTTACCACTAAGGCACCCTTTGCTGACCCTCCAATTTTTATCACTAAAAGTAACAACACAACCTTCATCATCTAGTTGCCCTGCTGAAATTAAATTTCTGCTTAACTTTGGAACATGCCTTACCTCACGTAGTAGCCGATGATTCTCATTTTGCAACTTAGTCTTGATTCTTCCCTTCCCAATAATCTAACAGGGTTCATTATCTCCTAAATATACCAGCCCAAAATCCCCTTGGACATAATCAAGAAAATAACTTCTATGGGGGTAGCATGAAATGAAGCCCCTGAATCTAATACCCAAGAATCATCAACATTATCAAGGGAAAGAATCAAAGCATCCTCCTCAGATTTATTACTTACCACATTTGCCTCTTTACTTCCTTCCTTTTTGTCTCCATCTTTATTTTTCTGAGACCAACAATCCTTTTTCAAATGACCTGGCTTACCACAGTACCAGCAATCCCTCTTGTCTCTAGATTGGGACTTTTTGTCCTTTGATTTTCCTCATGACTTCCCATGATTTCTAGAATTTTTTCCTCTCTCCTTTGTTCTGCCCCTACTTTCTGCATTCAAAACACTGCCTGATGTGGATGTTCTACCTGGGCTTTTCCTACGAATTTCCTCGCTCAAAATAACACCAACAACATCATCAAACTTTAATGTATTCGAACTAGAAACATAATTGCTAACAGCGATTACCAAGCTATTCCAACTTTCAGGAAAAGAACACAGAATCAAAAGAGGGCTAACTTCTTCATCAAAGTTTACTTTTACAGAAGTTAATTGACTGGTGACTATATTAAACTCATTTAAATGATCAGTAACTGACCCACCTTCTACCATTTTCATATTAAATAAACGTTTCATAAGAAATACCTTATTCGAAGCGGAAGGCTTTTCATATAACTTTGCCAGGGTTTCCATCAAATCTTGAGTTGTCTTTGTTGTTGTAATATTGAATGCCACTGATTGTGCTAGGCACAAACAAATACTGCCAAGAGCCTTTCTATCCAAGATCTCCCAGTCCTCATCTGACATTGCTGCGGGTTTCTTGGTTTTCCCTTCCAATGGCCACCATAAATCCTTCTGATAGAGATAGTCCTCCATCTGCATCTTCCATAACTAATAGTTCTACCCATTAAACTTCTCAACCTTCTTACCCTCATCTGCCATTGCTCCCACTCAACTGTGAGACTCCCACTCAATCATGAGATCTTTCCTACATACGATAATCGAAACACAACCCACTCTGATACCACTTGTTAGGGTTAGAGATGGCAGATCTAACAATTAAATGCAGATTTTAATTAATAAACAGAGAAACTAAAACACACACAAAATAAATCATAACACAGAGAATTTAACGTGGTTCACCCAATCCGGGCTACATCCACCAAACCGCAGCCATCCAATACTTTTATTATCCAGTAAAAAACCCTATTACAATCTTGTGAATAATTGTGTTTTTCTCATCTAGTAATACCCATCCGAACCCCTTTTTACCAAGCTTAGAAGCTTCCAGATTTTAGGGTTCTACAAAATCAGATTTTTCTTTTTTCATTGATTTTTCCCTTTTTCGGTGATCACGTGAAAAAGTAGGAAGAAATTTTTTCTCGGGGGCTACCGCCCCTGAACCCCCTGCCAGGGCCCGGCCTCGAACCCCGACAAGGATAGGGGCAAGGGTGTACAGTATACCATGGGCTATATAGTATAGCATGATCAATCGCCACATACCAACATGGGGGTCATTTAGGGAGATTGGAGGTCATTTAGGAAGATTAAAAGGTTGTTTAGGATTGGTTATAGGGTTGGAACCATTGACAAGGGAGAACCAAGGTCATGTGAAATGATGAAATGGTGGAGGATTGGCTTAGGTAGGAGAGAGGGGAGGAGTGGATGAAATCTAAGTAATATAATGAAGATATGTTATAGGTATAAGATGGGAGGTAATTCTAAGGATTGTATCATATAATATTCACAAGCCCCATAGTAGATGGGTTGTGGCATATATGACGGAGGGATCATAGAGAAAGTAAGGTTTATATTGGTTTCAAGGATAAGAGGGGTGTATATGAGGAAATTGGTATAAAAATTAAGGTTTGTATTTTTTACAGCATGGACAGATATTTTTCTCTTATCAAGATCAAATGAGGGTGGATAGATTGGGTAAGATGGGATAGTGTTGGTAGATAGGATAGATGGGGTAGATAAAGTAGAAGAATATTTTCCCCAAGTGTAGGGTGTAAGTGGATGGGGTGATTCACACATGACACTTATTTTCTATCTTCTCATCATGGTACTTTCTCAAGGAAAAATAAGGAGTGTTTATCACCATTGGATAAATATTTATATATTTTTTTCTATTTTATATATATCAAAGGATGAGATGTTGGTATTATGAGGGAATGTTGTGAGGACCAATATTGGAACACACCATGATGGGCGTTGAAGCTTTGGATTAGAAGTGGGCTTTGGATTTGGGTATTTAGAAGGGGGTGTTAGGATGATGAATTTTAGTGTAACATGCCCATTGTTCTACCCAATAATTTTACTAGGTTTTTTACCTCAAGTAAATAAATTATGATTCCAACACTTAGAAATTAAAATTTTATTTTCATATATAAGAATAATATGTACATCTAAAATAAAAATCATTCCATACTTTCCCATTGCATTACAAAAAAATATTTCAAATTTCCAAAGTATTGATTTCATATTACATAATTTCATGATTACATTTCCTCTTTTACAATCTTCCATAGAAATGGATACATAAATACTTACATAGCTTCCATGAGCTCATTGGCACTAGGTATACAAATTGTCTAGGTTCCCTCCATCAAATCTTGGTCGCCGAATGATGACGAGAAGCATGATGCAAAGGGGAAGGACTCAAAACAACATCCTAAACACTTCCAAACAAGATTTCAACACAAAGGATTCCAATGTGCACATTAGTTCACTCTAGGAAATGTGTTCCTAAGCTTAAAATATGGGGGAAACATCCAAATAGCACTCAACCTTTGAGGAAAACCTAGAACAAGGGAAATTTGGTGTTTCCAAGTCTATTTCAACATACCTTATGGGTTCCCAAACATTCAAGACCCAACCAAGTGAACAAAACCATGATTTGTGCAACTCAACAATGGTTGCCACCATGTGCATTTAGGGTAATGACTCTAAAAAAAGGTAAGAATACTTGACACAAGGATCCCAAACCTATATAGACCTCCTGCAACTTTGCTTGTTTTCTTCCCAAAAAACCATGACCAATCAGAATGTGGGTTTTTCCAAATCTCAAGCCATTAAGGGTTTAGGGTAGTCTGTGCAAAAATGCAAGCATTCTGTCATTTAGAACTATGCCAAAAATAAAGAGCTTAACCTCTCCTTTTTCCAAAGTGAGGGAAGAAGTAGGACACAATTTTCCACCGCTCATGGGCTTTCATCAGCGGGAACTTTGTCCATTGCTTTTTAATTGCTTCCTAGAAACCCTAGATAGGGTTTATACCTCCAGTCACAAAAAACAATGATATCTCACATAGAACTCAATGAAAATATACCAAAGAAAATGAATATGAAACCTAACTCTATCCTCTAACTTCTCCAGCTAGTTTTAGGACTGTACCATACAGTGCCAATTCATACAACATGATTTACAATCAATTTTCACAAAAAATGCAATGTAGAACATTGCAAATTGATAATCTTCTCATTCAAACTCCATCCAACCTTTGAGGTTGATGTTACAAGGAATATTTATCATTTACCAATCATTTCCAATTGAAAAACTAACCAACAACCTTTTGTTAACTCTAATGAAATCCTTTGCAACTTTTGACGACATATTTGACAAAATTTAGCAACTTTTGCAACTCTTTACAATATGACTCCAAAACATCCTAGAACACCCTAAAATGAATCCAAATCACTCAAAATGGTCTCTAATGACCTTATTGAATCCAACCAAACCAAAAACCAAAGTTTATCAACAATTGTAACAATTTACCTCAATAGGTCTATCAGGATGCCCCTGCATCAAAGCATCACTCAAGCACTTTTTCATCAACCTTAGGCTAACTGTGATTCCCTGCACATCCACAAAACTTGGTAGATGGCCTTACCATTTGATGAAGAGATTGTTTTGGTAACCTCATAATAATATTGACCTTCCCTAAGCTTGGTGTTTTGTCCTACATATCTAGATTTGTCACATAGTAGCTACAACATACACATATGACATTCCCTACCTAATATGTAAATTTGGATAATAGTGATTGACAGTGTAAATAGTGGTAACTTACAATACTCTAGCCAAAGTATTCATCACCCAATACTTTGAGTGGATTTCATATAATTCACCCACCTTCCTAGCTCAATTTGTATTGACCATTCATAACCTATGCATAGGCTATCCCCTTATGCCATGGAGTAACCTTAACCCCAGGAATAACCTATTAACCTCTTAAGCTTATTATGACACTTCTACTTAAGTAATTCAAAGTAACTCTAAATTACCAATTAACCATACAGATAAACATAACACCATATCATTAAATGACTCTATTTTGAAAGTATAATATCAACAATAAAAGTTCCCAATCAATAGTGTAATCTCAACAATAAATGACTCCCATCAAAAGGTATAATCTCATCAATAAATGATTTCAATCGAAAGTACAATATTCAACTATAAATGACTTCAGCAAAGATATAATCAATAATCAAATGATCAACTAGATCATATAGGCTAATCCTCAACCTATCTACTTCAATCAATAATCAAATATACAACCTTACCAAATAGGTTATTCCTAACCTAGGGTTTCGACCAAAGTAAAGTAACGTTCAAGTATATGAGAACCAATCATAAAACTTCACTTTCAAAATACCTTTGAAATTCACATGTTTACTACATTTGTATATCATCTGAAGGAATTTATCAATTTGCGAGGAGTTAGTGCATCTACACCCTTAATTCCTCTCACAATATGGTTTTGGGTTACCAAAACATGTGTCCTCTTATAGAGTTTCATGAATAGGAAAAGACTCCCAATCAAAATAGGAAAAATAATATACCATAAATACATTTTATCAACCATGATATAACCAGTAAGTTTGTACCCTAACCCAAGAGTCAAGATTCTCTTCCTTCCTTCTAGGAGGAATAAGTAAACAATCAAGTAAGATTATCTATCAAGGTTTGCTTAACAACACAACCTAACTATGATGACATTTCTATCATGCCATCTTTCCTATTGTGTTTACCAACCTCATCATCCACAACAGTTTTCTTAGTATTATAAGCTAATAACTTAAACACTCATAATCTATTATATAGATTATATTCATATATACCTATAACGGGGTTTATTAACAATTAGACTCATCAAGAATCTTTCTATAATAAACAATTAAACATATTTTCCAAAACAAGGTAAGTAAAGACATATAATCTTTTTCAAAAACATATAAAGCATAAAAGAGTAGAAATCTGCATGCCTTGTTATGCAAAGCTCCAATTGATCAAACTAGATTCCTAGCTCAGCCTTCCCAAAATCAGCAATCAGTCCCCAACTATCTCTCTTCCACCCACCAAAAAATTACTCTCAAAATCTCTCATCAAATCTCAAAAACCTCTTACAAAATCTCACTCTCAAAAAATAAAAATAATAACTTAGAAAATAAGGTTTAAGAGTGCATAATGCATCCCTATTGAGGGAGAAATCACCTCTATTTATACACAAATGTGAGAAGTTGCAGGCTCTAGAAACAAGCTATCAAAGATGACACTTCTCAATCCAAAAGGTTTGACTCAACAAGAAAAAGAAAAGGTGGTATGCATAACCAGATTTTATAATGGTGAATGAGTCGCTTATTCAAATGGGTAGCAAGAATAACAATTGGAAATGCAAGGTTAATTTATTCTACAAGTCGACTCATTTTGGCCAACTTCACATTTGACCATTTCCCATATTATGATTTGCTTCATAAACTAGAATTCATAATGCAGTTTAGACTTCTATTTTATTCACACTATTCACAAGTTGGTGCCACATTATGCATTATGCACCCTATTCCTTTGGTTGTTGTTTACCAATGACCAGGTCAAAGTTGCATGTGCATTGCATATCCATTTTCCCCTCAATTTTGACTTAGTCTTGGTAGATTTAACTTACATGTTGGCTAGCTTTGATACTATGCGTTGTCCTTAACATGTTTTAAACAACATTTAATCCTTTATGCAATCTAAACACATATGTGGCAATGCTATGCTTCATGTGTTCAAGCTTATTAACTTGTTCCTTGCATGATTCATACACCTTGCACTTAACATGTATATCAACAATGTTCACTATGGAAGTGCTTGGATTTATTCATGCACATCGATATACACTATGAGCTGGTTTCAAACTAACTTTCATGCACTATTCCTTCATATTTTTGTGCCTCTTGCTATAGATTAAATACTATGTTGTATATGTTGCACTCAAAACATAGTTCATACTATGTTTTATATGATATGTGCATAATAAACATTTCAGCGCTATTGAAACCATTAACATATATTTATTCTATATATATTATATATACATATATATATATGTATATATATGTGTATTTATATCTCAATTTATAAGTTTATAAAATGCATTATTCAATATTCAAATATATATATTCTACAAATTAATAATGCATACACACACATATATATTATATATAATTTTCTCGACATAAAAACACACACACATTTAATATATATATATATATTTACACATATATAGAAATATATATATTTATATGCATATATACATATATTTATATATATATGTATGTACGTTTCCGTCATGTACTACACACACACATATATATATCACAAATATATATTATTACTTCAATTTTTTATATTTAAACACATGTAATCACATTCTTTTTGATTGAGTATGCACACAAAATGTATATACTTCATCAACAAATATCAACATACAAAGGAGAACTCTTTCCTGATAAAGAGACTCAATCACATAACCTCAATCAAAAACATTCACAGATAAAACCATAACCTCATCTAAATCATGCACAAACAAGACTAAAGGTAACTTACCATTTCCAAAACTAATGACTCGACTTTATACCAAACTAGAAGTGAGTGTGTGAAAGCTTAGTTTAGGTCTTATCAAAGGTTACTAGAACAAGTTCTTCTCTTGAGTGATACTTCCCCTCTCTTCAGGAGGCTTGAACATGTTCCTACATTCAGCTTAATACATTGCATAGTAGTTATCCATTCACATTAAATCTATTTGCTTCATAAAACATTTGCATCAACAAAGCATTAAAATATTCACATTGCAATACACATTCTTTCATCACATTTCATCAATATAAAACATAATCTTTCCTTTAATAGCAATATCATCCTAGTGCACATTTACATATTTCATTCATCTGGTAAACATATTAAAGTCACATTTTTCATTTATCAATCATTTTCACTCATGTTGGTAAAAGTAACTTAGTATCAATGAAACGGGGTGTAACATTTAGGATGTAAGGACCCAAATAGATTCAGTAGACGATATACAACTTAGGATGAATATTTTTGGACACATGGGCCTAAAGTGGACTTATAAGATGAAATATTGTTGGATGGGAGATGAGGGGATTTAGGAGGGGTGGCAGATTTTGGAGTAGAAAATTTGGATTTCAATATGGATTTTTATTTTGCATGTATTAATTCATTTTTTATTTGGGATCCACATGGTTTTTATTTTTTTATTTGTCCTTGGTTGGCCTTTGTGACCTTTGGATTTAGTTTAATTTTGGATAAGAGCTTTCTTTGATTTAACATGTTGCCTTAATAGAACATGGCAATCCTTGGATTTTTATGGATTATTTTCTTTATTAATTTTTTATTTTGGAATCCAAATTTCTTCCAAATTAAATGTCATGTGTACATGAGGATGGATGATTATGATAGTGCATTGAAGGGGTGGTGAAGGTATTATGTTGGAGAAGGCTCAAGGATGTGTTTATTTGTTGATTTTGATTGGGAATTGTAAATGATGGATTTATAGGATTTGGGATGATGGATTTCAGGATGTAAGGACTCAAAATAGATGGGGATGACGAAGGAATTGATTTTTAGGTATAAGGGCTCAAAATGGATTTTGTACATGGGGGTTATGTGATAGTGGATTTTGGGACGTAGGGACCCAAAATAAATTTAGAAGATGACATATATGGATTTAAGGAATGAGTGCTTTTAGGATTGGGAGAGTGAGTACTAATGTATTGAGGACAAGCTTTATATCCAATTTCATGAAATGTTGGAATTTTTTAATTTTAATGGGTTCTAGGATTCTTTGCTCATTAAGGTCTAAACTTTTCTCTTGATAATAAATATTTTATCAAATGTGTTTTCTAATGATATATTTTCTATTTTTTAATAATATGTGACTCCATTTTGACGAGGTATTGGATGACCCCTAGGGATGATGGTTTCTTCAAGGAGAACATATGAAATGAAAATAGACAAACCAAGTTGATATCCTAGTGGTTAATGGATGGGTGGGATAGGGATTTTGGTTTCTTGTGAAGGGATGGGACTATGAGAAGGATTAATAAGGATGTTTAGTGTTGACGACGATTTCACTCGCAAAAAATAGGTCGAATAAAACCTCTACTTACAAGACCGCGAAGAGCCTATCCTTTTTGAAAGATATGGAACAAAGACAACTTGAGGGGAAATTCTAAATTCACATGACAAATATTTGCTTTCGTTCAATTCCAAGTCTCTGATAACCAGGTCATGGTTGCACTAGGGTCGCTCTTGGGTAATGATGTGATATTGCTGTTAATCTCAAAGGGACTATGGTTATTCTAGCTTTGCTAAGAATTATAGGCATTTCACATAAAATTTCACTTCATTCATCGAATAACATCATGAAATAAAAAGATTCAACATAATATTTCATGAACATCACAAATTCTTTGCTATCACTTACGTAGATTTAACATTAAGAATTCAACAACTTCATGGAAAATAAAAGATTTTCAACAAAATTATTTCCATTCATTTAATTTTTTGGAAAATTTTCAAATATTAAACATCTATTCTAAAACAAAATATAAAAAATATAGAAAAATCAAAGTTTCTCTTGGTTATTCTCCATGAATTCCCCAAATAGTTAATTAAAACAGAGCAAACTGCTTTATATTTCACTGGATTGCTTCACAACTACCTATAAAACGATGCAAGCTTTTAAAGAGAGGGTTTCATTTATGGACATCAAGTAGGTTTTGTATGCACCCTTAAATAGCGCAACATATAGTCTTGTTCAGCCGAACTTACAAAACCAGCTACAAAAAATACTGAGATAGGTAGCTATCTATTAAGCTCTTATATCAATTAATGTCTACGTGCATACAAATTTTTACGTCAGAATGGTTCAGAAAATAGGAAAAAAGAACAAAACTTAAAAAAAATTATGCTCCTTCGACATCCACAAATTCTGAACTTAAAATAAAAATGAAGGAGGAGATGGCCTTTTATAGAAACAAGGCTCCAGAAGTTCAACTTAAAATTCAATCCAGAGAATCAGAAACAACAAATTAAAATGTGGCAAGTGGCATCTGCCAACTGTCATCAAGAACATTCTAGAATAAGTTAAGGATTTGACTTCATCTGCAACAACAATTTTCTTCATACTTCAGCACAAACACTTTATATCAATCAAGGCTACCAACTTCCTTCCAAAACACCAAAAAATGGAACACCTACCAGGACTGGGATCAACCTGCAAATTTAAAATTGAAACCAAAATAAACTTCATCATATTTCCAGTATCTGGTACCTGGTTCTTTCTCTTTTCACTTATGACTCGGGCTTCGGGATTCTTCCTTCTTTTTTCAGCTGATATTATTGGAAAGTTCTTAATACTTGATATATACACTCTTTTGAAATTATTTTTATTTCTCTCCAAGTAAGCTTGAGCCTAATATATTCTTCAGTTACTAAAAGTATGATATCATTTTTCTGTGCTTTGTCTACTTCATACTTAGCTATAACATTTCTACACTGTATTATCTCGTCAATAACCTCCCGCGTCAGCAATTGAATATGATCCCTATTTATTCTTTCTATCCATTCCTTGAAACCTTTAGCTTCTTTTCCCTCCTATCCTAATGTTTGGGGATCAAAACCTTGACGTGCCAATATTTCAATAAATTCTTGATTTTCACTAATCAATCTTCTACACTTGACAGTGACTCTTTCAAATCCTTCAATACATTGTATTAACATGTCACCTTCCCATTTTAGCTATTTCTTCCATTTTTTGGAAATGAAATTTCATTTCCTGATATTACATTACTCTGTATTAACTCTTAGATGTATGACTACATGAGAATTTCAATGTTTCACCTTTCATCGATGACCTGCTCTTGGTGAAATCTACATTCATCTTCAAACCTTTTCAATTTCTCTAAATGATGGCATGCTTCCTTGTACTTTCTTATTACATTTGTAATAAATTATTCTCCTTGCTTTACCCAGTATTCAATCCATTCTTCAAACATGTTCATTTTATGATGAACTGCAACAATTGCATCTACTTGCTCTTGTGACATCAACACCGGATGTTGAGGTAGTTCAACTTGTTTTTGACCAAATAAAGTTAATGACTTAATGAAATTTTCCAAGGTAGCAACCCGTTCTTTCAATTCTCTTTTCTTTTGTTTATATTTCTGTACTCTAGCAACAGTAGCATTTAAATTTACTTTTATTTCCTCTAATTCTTGCTGCCAAGATGAGTGCCCAAGATTAATACTTTTGATCTTATACTCCTTAGGAATTATTTCATGTCTATCCTTATTAGTTGTTGAAGTGGCTATCTAAATAGTTCTATTTCTATCTGCATTTCTTTGTATGACATGCTTTGTCTTCGCTCTGCGCCTAGGTTTAGGAGTACCTACTTCTTGTATAAAATTATTAAGATTCATAGGTAATACTTCCACTTCCATTGGAGAAGCTAATTCCCTGATTAACCAATCAGGTGTATCATCATCTTGTTGTACCTCTGTAACATTTCTTTGTCCCTATTTACCACTTGTTTTGGGAATTTCTCTTTGACTTGCCATATTTTCTGTAATGGGGATTTCTTTAGTGATATCTGGTATAGATTTGGGATTGGTAGGGTTTGACATTGCCTCCTCTGTTTGGAGACTTATATTTTCCTATCTATCTAGATTTTATATTTCATCTCTCTGAACATTATCTTCTTTATTTATTGCTACAAGAGGATTCTCTCTATTTTCAATTCCATCTTCGACAAACTGTGTATCTTCTTCTGGAATTTTAGTTTCAATTTCAGTTTTAGCATGGCCTTTCTCTGATTCTTCAAAGACCTACGAGTGTTCATTAACATTTTGCACATTCCCAAGTGAAGGTTGGGAATCAAGAGTATTTTCAATAATTCTTTCATTAATAGGATCTTGCTTTGCAGTCTCCCCTGTTTCCATTTCAAGTACACTAGGGTTTCCTGCCTCTGAGGGGAGCGTTCCTTGAATAAAATCTTCTTCTTCAACACTTATGGGGTTAGAGCTTGTATCTCAAATTTCTTCTATCACCGGGTGTACCATGGGGTTTTCTTTAGACTTCTTTTCTTTCACTTTCTCCCACATAGCACCCCATTTGTCCACCTGTTCTTTAATTCTAGCTCCATCTTCTTCAGAAATTTCCTCTAAAGTTATAGGAGTCCCTCCCAGTGCTTGTTTCATACTAGCCATATTAACAAAAGGAGGAGACGTAAATAATGTTGTAGACCATTGAGATGTAGACTTGGTTTGTCCACCAATATTATCTGTTGCTCCTATTCCTTCATCAATAATTACTCTTGTTCTTGGTTTAGCTGTAGAGGAGGATACACCTTTAGGTCTCACTTTTGATTTATCTTTACTTGTATCCACATCTTTCTATTTATTAGATGGTTTATGGGAATTTCTTGTCTTGTAGTTTCAGGGGTTCTTTCTTCAATTCTAATACCTGGAGTCACATTACTAGTCTTTCTTTTCTTCTTGGCAGGCTCTCTACTTTCAAAAGTAGTTTCATCTCTTTCTTTCCTTCTTTTATCTTCTGAGAAGATAGGTTGAATTCCTCTTTCTCTCAAACCTTTGTAAAAATCATCAATCCAGTGTTGAGTATATCTTAAGAATGGTCTAGTAAACTCATCAATTGATGTCATATCTTCATCATCAACACCTGGGTCTGGAATGGGATCACCATATACCCTGTCATCATTGTAAAATTGATTCAACACCTGACCATCATCTTCTTCCAATTGGTCTGGGATGTCATAAATCTTGAGCATCTGAGAAAATTTTAAAGTCATTCTTTCATATTTTCTTCTTCTTACCATGTGCTCGTCTGCACAGCTAAGCCAATAATCTTATAAATGAGGCACATGAGCATGTAAACCAGTTGTTATTTAGCAATATTTCCTTCAATATCATAATACACTCTTTGGAGTGGGAATTATTCAAAATGGTAGGTCCTCAGTTCTTCTTCACACAAATCAGTTACTCTAATTGCACTGTACTTATAATTTCCTATTGAAATAGAAAATTTAAAAGAGGCCTTTTGTGAGCATGGCTATAAAGAGCTTGAGATAGTTTTAACTGTCTCACTAATTCCAATAAAACAATTTTATCTATAGGATACTTGGGCAACATGAATGGGAGTCCATCAAATCCCTCCACTCTAATGTAGGAGTAAGTTGGGAACTGTATGTACCAACCTCCCATAGGCCAAATGGAACTTTGTGCCTCCAGGGATAATCTTTTAGCTTTATCACCTTCCATTTTTCTCACCAATTTCATGGAGAACAAATCATTAACTTTCATGTAATCATCTTTATACCTGTGGATAGTGATCTGGGGTAGGTGTGCATATATCAAACTGTTGCCAACCTTTGTGCCCAAAGTACCAATCTATTTCAACCCTTGTTTACTGGCTCTCATAGCACAAGAGTAAATAACATATGATGACATGTAGAAGCATCTAGTTTTGGGGAATGTATTAATCTATTCATTTAGTTTGTCACTTATCAATTTTCCCTAATGCAACTCCATAGGACCCTCTATCATGTGGGATAGTATCATGAACATCCAGGGTTCGAACTTGCTTCTATCTCTTAAACCACCAACTCTGCTCAACAAAGTTATAATGTCTCACATTTCTTGTTTAAATATAGACCTCTAAATTACCTTGGTCTATTGTGTACTTGGTTGTTGGCACCATTTGGTGCTTATAATTTCTCTATTACGCTCTTTAGTGCCCTAAAATGTCTTGGTCTTGGCCTTTATGTCGACATTGAACATCTGTGTGTAAATGGGGAGACCAAATGTGTATATGATTCCTTTCTGTGACAGGTCTTCATAAATTGTTCCTTCTATCTCAAAAATCCTCTTGGATGGGTTGTAATTATTTATACATTGCATAACTAATTTAGGAGCTTCCATTCGTAACAAAAACCCTCCTGTAGGAAGTAATGAATTTCAATGTTAGATGACCATTCCATACGAGTGTCTGTAACCACTATGTTGATGGGTATGACTTGTGAATTGCAATACTTGAATTCATCTTTCGCCCTTGCATCATAAGTACTCATTTTGCATATAATGTGCTATGTAATTTTTAGAATATATGTTTTGTGTGCGAGTTAGGGTTAGATTTAACCAAAACTTACCTTTCATAAAATTTTCAATTCATTTTCAATTAAATTTGACAACTCAAAGAATCATTAACATTTCAATTTTAGAATGGGAAATACCATTATCAAGATTTTTTAGCTTGAGAAACTCTTAATGAAGTATCAGTTATTTAGAACATACCTAGTTCTAGTTAATAATGGTGATTCTTCAGAATGCAACTTCAAAACCTTTGGTAGCTATGTCTTAGTTTCTCAAAATTTACATCTCTTTGCGCGCCAATCTCATTTCATTAATTCAATGTCCTTAGCAAATTTGCAACATGATGCAAAGTGGAGTGTTGTAAATACAATTGCATGCTTGAGGTGGTGCCAAGTACATAGGTAGTTCACCACCTTCATTAATTACCTATTATTTCACATTAATTCCTAGAATAAAGGTGCAATCATTATGAATTATGGTCCAAATCATGAACACCTAGATTTCTACGTTGACTCGCTATTTGAGAAGAAAGATGACACAGTGATTATACGGGGCAATCAAATGTCACACTAATTCTTTGCAAGGTATATGTCATTAAAGATATGTGATCAATTGTTGATCACTGGGATTAAAGCTTTCAAATATTGCTTCTAAAAGGAGTTAACAACACCAGGATCAGGGAAATACCTTCTAAGGAAAGAGAAAATTGAAATGAAAGGAAAAATCGGAAACCAAATCTAAAAGATAAATTTGACACAATTTCAAAATAGACTCCCTAGTTCCCAACTTTCAAGAAAAAGAAACAATAAAATGCCAGACTCTAGTAAAAATGGAAATTACTAGGATTGAAGAAAACTTTGATCAATGAAATATCGAGCGGAACTAGAATCTTAAGAGGATACAAATTCTTTTGGCTCAAACGCAAGAATCTAAGATTCCAGTTTTCGGTAATAGACTAAACATTAGGAGCATACCAAAACACCAAAACTGGGAAACAAAAGGATATGACAACAAAGAATCCAAGTGAAAATGAGAGAGGAAATCAACAACCAACCGAGCATCAAAACAATTCCGAAGTGAGTGAAATAAAAAAGAGGAAGGAAAAGAAAAAAAGGGGGTCCACATTTTTCCAAGGGGAAAAATGGGGTGTGTTGTGAGACCAAACAACTAGCAACCAACAAAAAAAAACAAAACAATAGAAAGTCAATTGTAGATCTAACATCAATGTTCCAACTTTCTTTAGTATTCTAATTATAAATCATAGGATCCTTATTCCTCATTCAAATTTTACTTCGGTTAGCATGCAAGATTAAGTATTACTGAGCTCACGTGTGTGCAATTGATTATTTCTGCTACAGTAAACTTAGAAATAGCAACTGTTTGCATTAATCTACATAATATGACAATTCTTTTTAAGCCAACCAGGGATAGAGCCTTGCTGCTAGTCAAGCATCCATAGCCCTGACAAGGTTATCTGTGTAATTCCCCCAAACATGGTTCTACTTTTGGTTAGGCGTCCATAGCCCTGTTAGAGTTATTTGGATGGCCTAAAGAGTTGATTTTTTTTTTAGATATGGAAATGATAGCTCATTTTATCAACTTGCAAGCAATGAAGCCTACTATTAGGTTGGGAATTACAGTGGTAGCAAAGGTAGTCTTTTTATTTTTCATTTAATGCAAACAACTGCTATCCCAAATTTTACTAGAATGATTTTAAATGTATTTATTTGTAGCTCAACATCAATTGAATGATTCATGCTAATTAGAGTATATAAAATTGAATAATTCTTGAACAATTTATAAATGGAAAACTATTTCTGGTCAGAATATAGATTAAAGTTCTAGAGTTGACGTTCTATTGACTTGTAGACCTTCAAAGGTTTCCAATTAATGTCAATTCAAACGACACAACACCCGAAAAAAATTGAAAATATATATATATATATATATATATATACACAAGCAAAACCATCTACGAAAAATAAACTATGTACAAAAACAATTTACAAAAAACCATTTTCAAAAAACTATTTACTTATGACTAGAAATAATGCTTTAGGAATTGCCCATTCATAGGAAATGGGATATCTTTGCTAGTCAAAGATTTCAATCTATAAGTACTATCACCCAAGATTTCAGAAATTTGGTATGGGCCTATCCATAATTTTTCGAACTTACCATGTCCACCTTTACGTTCATGAGCTTTTTTCCAATACATGCCCAAATTAGATATTCTGAAAGTCTTTAATATAGCTCACTTATCAAACCATATTTTCACTACAGATTGATGTTTAGCAAAATGATCTATAGCTTGAGTACGTTTCTCATCTAAGTTCATCAATTGCAACAATCTGGCTTTTGTTTGATCATCTAATCCAATATATTCTTGTTCAAACTGCTAGGTGGGGATTTTTAAGTTTAT
>VDFB02000013.1:268583415-268659255 GCA_007258455.2 Sequoia sempervirens | reverse complement strand
TAGCTAGTTTTTAGTGACTTAACATCATTTTTATTGTTGTCTGGCCATGCGGACGACATCGCACTGCATTATCGTCCAAAGTCTGCATTTTTGTCCTCAGACAAAGAGCTTTCTGAGATGAAGTGTTAAACCTAGAAACCAACTCGCGTAGCCTCTTTCTGTATTTTGGGCCTATTTAGTAGCTAAGAGGCCCTATAGTCCTCGTTACCCTCACCTTCATTACCCTCGCCTTACATACCCTAAACACTACATTCAACTGAGGTAAGTTAGGGTAGCCTCTCACTTCTTGACCCCTTGCAACCTGGGGTCTTGCATGCAATGGTCCTCCTCTGTTACACTGTGTAGATAGACTATAACTATACAAGATAATGCTCAAATCATTCCATCAAGAAATGTAGATACATTAACTAATGATCTCAATCATTCATCATGACATGTAAGAATATGTGACATAATATGAAGTATCTTATAAATATCTTTTGAGAACTAATCTTTTTAATCTAAATAATTTCACCATGAACTAGTTTTTCCATATATCTCTATAATCATTAAGTGTGACAACATAAGGATGATGACTATCTAAGATGAATACTATGGCTAATTGAGATATTTATTTCTTGCACCATGTTGTATAACATAGTAGAAAGATTGGTTTATTAATTTTTAAATAGGCAATTTTTTTTGTATTTATTATCTCGTCCTCATCATTTGCAATGGCATGAATATAATTAATCTTATATCAATCTTTAGTTGGTAAACTTTACAAGTATATAATTATTATTATATTTCTTAAGTTTATTAGATATTATTTTCAAGTTTAGCTCTATCCCAACTTAAAGTATCAAACTAAACACCTTTTGGATTATCTCTATATTCAAAGTAAAAATGACCATTCCACCTACGCCTATCATAGTTTTAAATTTCTTTATTGTAATATTTATAAGTATATTAGACTACATTCAACATAAAGAATTAATTTGGAACCACCATCTTAGCTAAATATAAGGCCCAAGCATTACATACTAGTTGAGGTAGGTTACACTTCTCATATATGTTAGAGTAATCATGCATTAGCTAATAATTGATTAATCTTTAAATAATTATTAGTCTAATTTATTATCATACACTTAAACTAAACTTAGGAGTTTTTTATTAAGTTAACTAAGTTTTTTTCTATGTTAACTAAAGTGAACTATTATTACATCATTTTGTAGCATCGTATGTGATGCTGACAATTGTCCTGATCTAATCCCTTTACCATTTAGGGTTGCTCCTATATAGCACTCAACTGTCATTATATTATCTCTCTTATGCTCTCTGGAGATTTCATGACTTTGATAGAACTCTCAACCTTTCAAGACTTTTGTTTTCCCTAAATATTCTTGAAGTTCATTGTTGTAGCTTTTTCTTGTTGAGGAATATTGCATATATTGTTTGTAGATATCTTGCATGGAAAATGTCTTTGTTCATTGTTTGATCCCATGGCTCATGTTTTCACAATTCTAACATGGTATCAGAGCATGGAGTCAATGAAACCCTTCTTGATTTATGAGGTTTTTTTCTTTAACAAGGGTTATAGGCTTCAAATCTACAATCCCCTTTGCTTTTTTTGAAAATTTTGGAGGTGGGAAATTTTTAGGTTCATTTTTCTGCAAAAAGGACCTCGCCATTAGATTCAAAGTTTTCGAGAAAGTTAGATTTGGCTTTTGTTTGGCCTAATTTGGATTCCTAAGGTCAAATCTGTGAGGGTTTGAAGCAGTTTCCTTTTTCCAGATCTGGATGGTAGCTACATTTTTTATGCATTTGGAGTAAAAATGACCTCGACATTGGATTCAAGAGGCTAATTCAATGAATTTTGATTATCAATTCACCTATATTCTTCATCAAGAGCTTCTGAGGTAATTTTTTTGTATAGGGTTGTAACATCTAGAACTTGCAGAAGAAACAGATCAAAGCAAACATGCAATGCAATCTAAAACTCTAATGCAATCTAAGCTAAGCAACAGAGAACAAAGGAAAGTAGAAACATAAATAAACTGAACAATCTCACCCAATATGTATGTAATTCCATGTATCATCTTGATTTCCCTTCTCCATTTTGTCGTTGTAGTATAATTGCCCTCAGATTTTCAAATTTCATGCAAGTATAGCCTATGATAGTGATTTAGCAAAACATTGAAGATTCAAGATAGTTGCTCCAAAAAGTCATAAGATTTCGAGAGAGATTGGAATGAAGAATAAAAATAAATTTATAGAAAATTGATTATTTGAACGACAAGCCAGGATTGAAAGATCAACAGACGGTTGAGATCGAGAGATTAGACATGCATTATGATAACTGTTAGTAGCGACATGAGTGATACAAATTAGAAATAGAATTAAAGATTAAATAAATGCTTTAATCTTCAAGTTTGGTATTCAAAAATAGAAGAATTATCTTTGCATGACAAAGATAAAGATTGATTAAAGCAACTCTTTGTTCAAATGCACACACACAGTTTAATTAATTAACTAAGAATATTTAATTAATCTGCATGTACACGCAATTGAGTTAGCACTGGACGATTGAATGATTTGATGAAGAGATTACTCGAGAAAGCCACTCAGACATTAAATCAAGAGTTAACTGAGCGATTAAAATAGATCTTTGAGCCGAGTAAAAGTGAATACATAGATAGTTTGCACAATTATCTAAATGTAGAGCAATGTGTTAAAATAGGATTTATGAATTAAATAATTCATTTAATTCAAGATTTGATATTTGAAGAATAATTAAATAAATAAGATTTATTTAATTAAGTGATGAAGGGATTTTAATGAATAATTAAATAAATAAATGATTTATTTAATTGTAGTTGAAATATGATAAAGGTAAAATAAATAGGAATTTATTTAATTGAAGAAGGATAAGGTTAATTAGTAACATAATTAAATAAAAAGTGTTTATTTAATTAATCAGATGGAATAAAGAAAAGTGTGAATTAATTAAATAATTAAGATTATTTAATTAATAGAAGAAATGAAGACCTTAGAGAATAATTAAATAATTGACATTATTTAATCATGACCATGGAAGAAATACGAATTATTACGAATATTGAAGTCGCAGGCTTAAACCAGATTTCGGTGTCTACATTTGCCCCTCTTTGATACATTGTCATTTCGGCATTGTGTCAAAGAAAATCGATTAAAATATGCCCCAGTCATGCCCCGGTGTAAACAGGTGAAGGTATGCTCCCTCGGGAAAATTGATAAATTTTTCAAAAAATTTAGAAAAAAATTGTAAATAATCCTGATTAGTCCATTAGATAGCCAGAAATGCAGTGGAGTTGATGGAATGGAAGTTGGAAATGGAATGGATGGGTATGGGTCGATTGAAATTGGAAGCTGACGCGGCCAGTAGAAAAGAATGCCACCAAAACCCTAGGTATAAATAGAAAATGGGGTAAAAACCTATTCATTTTAACCCACATAGCTTTGAGAATTGAGATTTTGCTCTACACCCACAGTGAAGATGTCTCCTGTTCCGAACACCCACCATCAAACATACAAGATTCGGACCTTCAGGCGGCCAGCCAATGCAGACCCCCCGGTATGTACCTTAATCTTGACTTTTGAATTTTTTAATTTGCATGAGTTTTTATGCATTTATTTGATATTTCTGTTATGTGTCACTTTGTTGAAAAGCCGCATGTGAGTGCGCAATTGACGCATTTGCATGCGGATCAACGCATTTGTAAAATGACGTAGATGGTTAGCGTAGGGTTTTTGCAATTCGACGCATTTGTTTTTTAGTTCAATGCATTTGATAAATAGCATCACATATTTATTTAAAATAGTCGCATGTGTTTATTTTTCACCGCATTTGCATTTATTTAGACCCAGTTGTTATTTAATTTATGCAGTTGCAAATGATATTTGATTTACGTAGACGCATTTGTAATTTTGTACGCATTTGCATATTCAAGTGATGCACTTGAAAAAACTGACGCATGTGTAAAATTAAATTATGCATTTGGTTTTCTGCAATGCATTTGTAAAAGAATGACGCATGTGCAAAAGAATGACGCATTTGAATAGCATTTGATTTTGTCATTTTGCACTAGGATAGATGTTTGATGCTGACATGAGGAATGTATAATGCCATTGCAGGTTGTGTTAGACACTATATATATGCGAGAGTCGAGACCTACGACTTTCTCGCTTCCGAGACAGCTTGTGGAGTGCAGAGCGATGATCCTTATGGCACCTAGGTCTTCTACATGTGACATACATGCCCCAGATTCTGGCATACCGGGGTTTATTGATAGCGTTGTGCGAACTATGGCACTCGAAGACTTTGTCGTTTCACCTGCCTACTGGAGAGGCAACAGTGACCTTAGAGGATGTCTACAGGATCCTGAGACTTCCCATCAGAGGCACGAAGGTGAAGTACGATACCCAGAGGGGTTTTGCTAAGATGTGTAGATACTACCCTCACACAAATGTTAGATAGTTAGGGTTTGATCACTATGAGATTAGATGGCATGTGCTGGCACATAGGTATAGGCGGCTAGACTCTCTAGTGTGTACATTGATAGGTGGTATAGTGCTTCCTAACCGTCGAGGTCATGGTTTTCCTATGGGTTGGGGGGCGATGCTAGTACATATGTTACAGGGATGGGAGGTATATGCTTGGGGTCCCTGTCTCATTGGCATGTTATATTTTCACTTGCATGACATAGCCTATCGAGAAGCTCAGTCCATGAGTTGTGGTACCACACTCTTGATGGTATGGGTGTGGGAACATATTGCCATTTTTCGGACACCATTGACAGTCGATGGACAGCATAGAGCACCTTATGCCTTTCGTTATGCGGGGGCGAACACTCAGCACCACATGGGAGATACTGGGTATTTCAAGCATGCCATAGATACTATGGTTCAGTTTACATGGAGATTGTACTTGGGATGTGCAAAGTGGTCAGACAAGGATAAGCATTTGCCTTTTTGCCGCCAGACTCAATACCTGATTGGGCGGACTATTTCACATGTCCACATTATTGAGTGACATTTTCCAGGTCATGTATTGTGGTAGTTTGAAGAGGTACAGGATGTGCCAAGAGGACGAGTCAAGTTCGCAAGGTCCTCGTGAGAGATCCCCCTATGGGGTCCAGAGATTACAGTAGCCACTACAGAGGCAGATATTGATGGATTGCAAGTAGTTCCATGGGGATGGAGAGATGGTGCGGTAGACCCAGGTACCACAGAGGCTTATGAAAAGTGGTGGGTCGTGCATAGGCCGATTCCCCTTACAGATCCAGATCAAGCTACACCAATAGAGCGGTGAGGGACAGGACCGCACAGTAGGTGTGGCAGAGGCAGAGGTCGGAGAGGTGGAGGGGGCCATGGTGATGATGGAGATGGTGGTGGAGGTGGATGGCGAGGTGGTAGGAGAGGGAGGCGTGGACGGAGGGGATGAGGGCCACCATTATCACCAATTTGGGAGGAGGGACAAGGAGAGGAGGATGTGCCCATGTCAGATATTGGCAGAGGTGGGGAGGAGGTGCATGTTGGGATTGGCAAAGAGGAGGAGCATCTTATAGAGGAGGTCGTCCCAGAGGTTCATGCAGAGGAGGAGGCAGACAGAGAGGAGGCAGAGATTGATGCCCTTGGCTTACTTGGTGCCTATTAGGATGATGATGAGGAGGATGATGATCATGAGTGGGAGATCCGAGATAAGATTTTGGAGGATTTGGAGGATGAGGATGATGGTGTACCGAGGCTGAGACAGGTTGACACAGAGGTAGTTGATTCTAACACTACTACACTTAGGGCCCAGATTGCATCCTTGGAGGAGCAGATGAGGGTCATGATGTCCAAGAGGGATTTGGTACAGATGGAGAGGGATAGGGCCATCATGGATAGAGATCAGGCCATAGCTCAGATACAGGAGACCGAGTAGAGATTCACAGAGATTAGAGCCTTATGTACTGGGCTGGCAGCTACATTTGCCAGAGAGTTAGTCAGAGCCGAGGAGAGGGCCACCTATTATAGGGATTTGTATGAGATAGTGGTTCCTCCAGAGAGATGAGCTCTGATATTTTTAGAGGCACGCAGTGAGAGGTCTCAGACTAGGACCCACTCCAGGATAGTTAGCATAGAGGGTGTTGAGCAGCCACACAGAGCTGGTCCATATGACAGGCCCCACTCAGGTCACAGGTCATCGGGTTCTCGGCATCAATCATCCACACACTCTAGCCATGATAGCAGTGGCAGTTTAGGATAGGGACACTTCTTGGTATGTACCAAGACATTGTATTATGATTATATAGCCTATGGGCTTCCATATTTATTGAGACATTATGACATTGTGATGTGACACTGTTGAGCAATATATATATATATATGATTTTGGCGGTGATTCTCATGATATGTAGTTCTATTTAATCATTATGCAGTTGTTTATTTGTAAATGTGATGTTTATATGATATGCCTTGTGATAGATGATCGTATGTACTTTATGATGTGTTCATGCAGCTAATGATATGACGTTGATTCTATGTGATGATGTATGTATTAATATGTATGATGTCAATGAATGTTATGTATGCAATTTATAATTATGAGATGCAATGTGATGTTATATGTGCAATGCTTTCTACATGTGATGCTATACAAATGTAATGTGATACATGTATTTACAATTTGTTATGTACATGGAATGCTTATGATATGTATTGTATGATGATGAATGTCTATGATGCCATGATGTCCTAGAGATGATAAATGCCTATATGTTTGTATTTTTCTAACATGTATGTGTATATGCAGGTGATTATATATTTTTTATGTGTCACAGGACTCCGTCATAATGCAAGGAGGAAGAACTGTTAGCGCGGAAAGAAAGATTGAGAAATAATAAAAGAAATGAGATGGATGTTAGTATTAGCAATCTTTGATGTTTCGTTGTATCACAAAAGGTGTTGCACTTTATCATCATTGGGAAGGACTAATTCAAATGGAGAAAAACACCATGATATGACATAGATCAAGGTGTGCAAGGTCATCCACTTGCTAATAACAAACAGTTGCAAACAAGGATTGTCGTTAACTCATAATAAGGGCACAAGTTGCTCCAGTCTTTTTGTCAAGAAAAACCACAGACAACAAACAAAGTAAAAGATGGGTCATGAGATGCCATCGCTCCTCTAAATCCTTTAGGGGATATCCTTGAGGAAACTAGTAACATGACTCAAAATAAAATTTAAAAGATAGTTGATAGACAGCAGTCAAAGAAAACATAATTTTGATACATAGTCGGTTCTTTAAATCCTTCATGGGACATCCTTGAGAAAGCTAGTAACATAATTCCCATCATAAAGTCAAATGAAAAGATAAGATAAATAAGTTAGAAAGTCAAAAAGCCAATAAAATATTTGCCAAAAATTGATCTATTTGTTTGATTTGTTTTTATTGATAAAAGGATTGATTGATAGAGCCTATTTTTAGGAGATAAACATACCGGATAAGGCTTTGAGTCTGGTTTCAATGTTATGACTATCTTTATAAGGCATGACAAAGCATGGTTTCAGAAAGACATGTATCGTATAATACATTGAGTCAGATGTCGTTGATTTAATAACCTGTGTAAGGCTATGTTTGATTGTTTGACAATGTCGATCATGCAGGAAGGAATCATCCTGTATAAGACATAGATTATTTTGTTGATATTTGTATTCAGGAAGGACTCATCCTGAATAAGACACAGGTTAATTGTTTTGATGATGTATGTTCCCAGGAAGGACACATCCTGTAGTAGACATTAGTTGATATTTTTGGATTGTTTCATTTGGCAAGTTATTTGATTTGACTTAAAGACATTGCTGACTTGTTCACTAGACTGATGCATGACTTGCTATGATGTGCTGAAAATTGACTGTGTGTGACGACAAACCCTAAAGGACTGACCTAGTGTGGCCTCAGGGGCTCATCGATTGATGGCCTTGGCTACGTTATACACGCAAAGGCCTCGTAGTTCGACTTGACTTTGACTGAAAAGACTGACGACAAGTAGAAGATGTGTGTGATAGTGAATGTGACGAACCCTAATTAACTGACCTAGTTCGACCTCAAGGGCTCATCGATTGATGGCCTTACCTAGGTTATACATGCAAATACCTTGTAGTTCGACACGACCAATGACCTTGTCATATAGACATATAGATTGAGTCATGATTTTATACAGACAAACCTAAACGGACTGACTTAATGTCTCAGGGGCACATCGGCAAATGGCCTTGCCTACATCCAGTCACAAATGAAACGTAGTTCGACTAACAACAAAGACTGAAAAGTGTGACTGACTCTGACTCTATTTTTTGGATTTTCAACTTGTTTTTATTTTTTTGTCCTTTTGAAGTTTTCTAATGTTTTTGTGTTTTCTCAAGTCATTTTGTGATGTGTTTTTTTTTTGGATTTTTCTATGGTTTTACGTCTTCAACAAAGCCAATGGAAGAACCAATATGATGCACATCAATTTTTTTCACCCAGTCGAGTATAAGACCAATTGATTACGAATAGGGTAAAATGGGGGATATGAAATGCACTCGATGTTAATCGTTCCAAGTTATGGGAAAGACTACCACTTATTATGAATGGTATGTACAAGAGATAGATAGGAAAGATACGTGATATGTATAGGGATAGATGGTATGTATAGGGATAAGTAGTATGTACAGGGTAGTAGACTATGAATAGGGTAGTGGACTATGTACAGGGTATGCTAGATTAGAATAATAGTAGACAAAGGAGCAGAGTCAACTACACATGGCGCCTGTTTGCCAGGTTTTCACCATGGTACCTATCCAAAGCGCCACCGAAGTGGTTTTCACTAATGGACAAATTATTTGTCTTTACTATTTTCTGGATTATCTAATTTTTTTGGTGTTACCAAGATGCATGTTTTCCAGGTTTTCACCTTGGTAACATTTTTTTTATTTATGATTTTTTTTTTTTGGGCTAATTAAGACAAAGTCGTCAAAAGCTATGCATATAACTTCTTCAAATGAATACTATTGATTGGCGAGGACAATGGTTCCCCTTCAGGAGTAGAGAGTTGGTACACTCCTGATCGAAAGGCTTCTGTAGCAATATATGGTCCTAACCATTTAGGTTCAAACTTTCCTGGTTTGTCTCTTTCCGCTTGATTCTTTGGGTTCTCCATTAAAACCAAGTCACCAAGGTCAAAGTTTTTGTTCAAGACCTTCCTGTTATGGCTACAACGAAGGCAATTCTGATATGCTTGAAGATGGTCTAGTGCCTTCTGTCTTCGCTCATCTAGGAATTCTAGCTCATGGAGTCTTGATACTCGGTACTCTTCATCATCAATATGGCCTTTCACGGATACCCTCAGGGAAGGAATCTCGACCTCAATAGGAAGAATAGCTTCATAACCAAATACTAGTGAATAGGGAGTGGCGCTAGTGGGAGTACGGATACTTGTGTGATAAGCCCATAAGGCACGATTAAGTTGTAAATGCCAATCATGACCAGCATCATTGACAGTCATTTTGAGGATTCTAATGATGGTTTTATCAGATGCCTCTGCTTGGTTGTTACCTTGTGGGTAGTATGGAGTGGAAAAGTGATGTTGAATATGAAATTCATCACAAAGATGGAAGACTTCTTGATTCTTAAATGGGCGGCCATTATCCGTGATTATGGACTGAGGGACACCATACTGACAGATGATATAGTTCAAAATAAACTTAGAGATCTGTGTGCCGGTAATGTATGTCATTAGAATAGCCTCAATCCACTTCGTAAAGTACTCAGTGGTAGTAATGATGAATTTGTGGCCATTAGATGATGTGGGATGGATCTTACCTATGAGGTTGAGTCCCCATTGGGCGAAGGGCCATGGTGACGTTATAGGACAGAGCTCCTGTGCTGGTGCATGTATCAAGTCTCCATGAACTTGGCATTGGCGAAATTTCTTTACAAAGACATATGAGTCCTTTTCCATAGTAGGCCAATAATATCCCAGTCTCATAATATTTTTGGCTAAGGTAGGACCACTAGAATGTGACCCACATATACCCTCATGCACCCCATGAAAGGTTTCTTATGCTTCATTAGAATAAATACATCTCAGTAGGGTATTATCTAAGGGGCATCTATATAGGGTGTCTCAGATGATGGTGTATTTGGCTGACTTACGAAGGAATGTCCTACGTTAGTTGTTTGAGAGGCCAGTGCGTATGATTTCGGCATAAAGGTAGTCATAGATTTCTTTGTACCATGGGGAATCAAGACCAACAATTTCACACACCATTTCAAAATCTGGGATATCGTAGGCTGGGACCAAAAGTTGTTCTACCAAAAACTCAAAATTAGGCACGTTGTTAGGAATGTCCAGAAGTGATGCAATTGTAGCCATAGCGTCTACTGCCCTATTTAGAACACGAGGTATCTGATGAAATTTGACTTTTTCAAAGTACTCTTTAAAGCTATCATCCATACATTTGTATGGAGCAAGCTTCTCATCCTTAGTCTCATAATCAACATTTACCTGTCTGATTACTAGTTGAGAATCACCATATACCTGTAGGTTCTTAATTTTCCACTTGATTGCCATGTGTAATCCTGTCACTAAAGCTTCATACTCTACTATGTTTTTAATACATGAGAATGCAATCCTGAATGACTTAGGGATGGAATCACCCTGTGGTGTGATAAACAGTATACCATCCCCTGAGCCATGATTTGTATGTGATCCATCAAAGTACAGTTTCCATGTTGTGTTTGTGTCATTGGTGAATATAAACTCATCAGGAAAGTCTGCAACTAATGGGTGATCTACTTGTATTGGTGCGTGGGCTAACTGATCAACAATGACTTGTCCTTTAATAGCCTTTCTTTCTACATATTGGATATCATACTCACTAAGTATCATAACCCATTTGACTAGTCGCCCTGTTAACGCTGCCTTGTTGAGAAGATATTTCAAAGGATCTATTTTAGCAATCAACATTGTTTGATGGTTTAGCATATAGTGCCTTAGTTTTTGGGTAGCAAATACTACTGCAAGATAGGCACGTTGAATGGTACTATAGTTGAGCTCATAACCTACCAAAGTCCGACTGATATAATAGAATGCCCTTTCATGACCTTCATCGTCATTATGTGCAAGCAATTCTCCAAGTGATGAATGGGTTGTTGTAATATAAAGAATCAATGGTAGTCCTTCAACAGGTGGCATGAAGACTAGTGGTGTGAGTAAATATTCTTTAATCAATTGGAAAGCCTCTCCACACCTAGTTGTCCATGCAAAGGGTACCCTTTTCTTAAGTAGATGTTGAAAAGGATGTGTCTTATTTGCTAACTACACTATAAACCTTCTGATGGATTTTAGTCTTCCTTCTAATGTCCTTAGCTAACTGAACTTAGTTGGTGGAGGCATGTCTATGATTTCTTTCACCTTGGTCGGATTCACTTCAATGCCTCATCTGGAAATGATATAGCCTAAAAGCTTTCCTGACTTCACTCCAAACACACATTTCTTGGGATTGAGTCTCACTTTATACTTCTCCAGTCTTTGAAATATCTTGTCTAAAACCTGTAAATGTTCTACCCTTGTCTTGGATTTAACTATAAGGTCATCGACATAATCCTCTATAAGAGTGTGTACTAGATCATGAAAGATGGTGGTCATGGCACGTTGATAGGTTGCTCCAGTATTTTTGAGTCCAAAGGGAATAATATTCCAGCAATACGCTCCCCAAGGACAAGTGAAAGTTGTCTTAGGTTGGTCTTCAGTTGCAATTTTGATCTGATTATATCCTAAAAATCCATCCATAAGGGACAACATCTCATAACCTGCTATCATGTCTACTATCATGTCTATGTTAGGCAAAGGGAAGTCATCCTTAGGACAAGCCTTGTTGATATCTCTGAAATCGGTGCAAATGCAGATGCCCCATGTTGGTTTAGTGACTAGTACAAGATTGGAAATCCAATCTGCATAGTCAATTGATCTAATGAAACCAACATCTAACATTTTCTTGAGTTTTTCCTTGACTAGTAAAGCAATTTGTAAATGCATTTTCCTCAATTTTTGTTTTACTGGTTTGACACCTGGTTGTAAGGGTAAGGGATGTAGAACAAGTTCAGGATCCAACCCAGGCATGTCTGCATATCACCAGGAAAAATTTATCTATCTCTGTGCAAAAAAGTTGTGGAATTTTGGATGCTCTTTTGTTGTCAATGACGCTGCAAAATAAACCAGTCGAGGATTCTCTTCTGTGCCTATGTTGACTTCTACTGATTCTTCAACAAGCATGGGTGACTTTTCCTGTGCAATGGGGAGAATGTTCAAACCTCCATCCTTACGTGCCTCAGAGAGGTTTTCACCTTCGAATGCGTCCTTTCTTTTTACTTTTTCATTGTCTAGAGGCACCTTTCGGTTTTCACCTAGAGACTCATCCTTTTTATCTTGTTTATTCTTTTTCTCATTTTTGCGACTGGAGGATTGAACAGATTCTCAAAAATATGCTTTGTTGTCCAAGTCAATGGTAAAACCATCCTTGTGATCACCGCTAGGTATGCCTTCTTGTAATCCCATGAACTCAGCAATTGCATCGTATTTCTCAAAAATGTCTAAGACGGATGTGTCTTATTGGTCCCAATCAATGAGTTGTGGATAGACTAGAGGCATGTCATCGTCAGAGTTATCAAAGTTTAATGGGGTCAAGGTAAGGATTGAGTTGTGCATATGGTCACAAAAGTCTTGTACTAATTCCTATTTTCTCTTAGGCTTAGATCTAGGTGGATTGAGAGGTGGGACTAATGCCAAGGTTTGGTTCTTTGAAACAAATGTATCAGGTTTCCAAGAGATAGGATCAAGTGATTCCCAATAGTAGTGTTTAAATCATTCCTCCTTTGTCATTTTCTTTGGTGGACAGGAATTCAATGGATTTGGTGAGGATCTTAACATTAAGTCAAGTTCCCCAAATAGCTTGTCAAGGTCCATGGAAGAGGTAGAGGATAGGGAATCCCACTCATAGTCGTTGGAGTTGGGGGAGTCACATTGATATTGGTCTGATGGTTTGTAAGGTGTCTTAATATCTTCTGAAGCACTTACTTCCTCAATTAAGGGTGATGTGGTACTAGGATCACCAATCTGAATTGGTTGAAACCCAAGCCCTACGCCTTTTGGCCACTGAGAAACAAAGATTGGTTCAATCCTCCCATCTTGATTAAGCCTAAACCACTTTGTCCATTATATCCCTTGCTCTACATGATTGTGAACCCATTTCCATATAGATTTGTAGGAATGTGAGAAAGTGAGAGAGTTTCTTCATCATCTTCTCTATATAGCCAGGAGGTGACATCTTCTATATTTACGGCCTCTTTGCTTAATTCTCCCCATTTAGTGAAAGTTGTTGTGGGAGGAACGTGTATAGTGACCATAGATCATCTCTTGTCTGATGCAGGTAAACCGTATGACTTAGGAGGAATTAGATGGCTAACACAATAAGATATCTTTATGTAATACTCTCCACAACCCTTTTCTTAGATCTCAATCCTAGGAGTGGTAGGAATTGAGGGTGAAATAGATGTTAGAGTGAGTGTAGATGGATCAACATAGGGAGATGGATTGGATGATGAAGCCTCTTGGTTTACTGGCACTTGGCATTGGGGGATCTCTTTTAGATTGGTGCAATATTGGAATGGATCTGGGTCACCATCTATAGTTATTTCAGTGCCATTGTAAGGGAATTTGAGACACTGATGATATGTGGAAGGGACCGCCTTCATGACATGAATCCATGGTCTTCCTAGCAGAAGGTTATAAGGAAGGGTGAGATCCAAGACCTAGAACTTTGTCTCCATTACTGTAGGACCAATTCTGATAGGAAGTGATACCACCCCCTTTGATTTTCATTCCTCATCATCATAAGCTTTAATGACAATACTTTTGGTTGTGTCTACGCATGCTTCTGAGAAACCTAATGCCTTAATCAATTTTAACGTGCACAGATTTAACCCTGCTCCTCCATCTACCAAAACTCATCTAACTTTGGTGTCATCAACAAGGACTTCAAGATGTAAAGGGTCATTATGGTTTGTCTTTTCAGTAGCGTAGTCTTGTTCAAAAAATGTGGCATGATGATTATTGGTCAAGTAGCCCACCATTTCCTGGAAATGATTGACATCGATGTCACTTGGGATAGTGGTGCTTTGTAAAGCTTTATCTAAGATAGATTGATGCTCAGGGGAAATACGCAACAGTTCCAAGATTGAGATTTGGGCTGGGGTCTTTCCCAACTAGTCAAGTGGGTTATATTGTGACTTGGAAGGCTGTGGTGTTTGTTGCGATGGAGGGCCTTGGATAGTGATCTTAGTATGATGAGTATTGACCATGCACTCGGGATTTGTATTGATAGTAATGGTATTGATATTCTCATCGGCGACGCAAAGGTGATGAATGGTTTTTCCACTATTATAATCATGCTTGATACTCGCATAGTTGGCTAACATATTGGTCTTAGTACTCGAACTGGGAACAGTTCCTTTCCCATGGTCATGTAGTGGATCATAAAATACTTGATGATCAGTGTTTGATGACTTTGGTTTCTGTCCGGTAACTTCAATTATTCTCCTTTCGACAAGATCTTGTATGATATTTTTCAGTTGGCAACAATTTTGTAGGTTATGTCCTTTAGTTCTATGATAATCACAAAAGGCATTGTCATCCCACCAAACTAGTTTAAATTGTCCTAGATGGTATTGTCTTGGCTCTTGCAACTATATAAGATTGTGTTGTAACAGTTGCTTGAATATAGACTCTATGGGTTCCCCTAAGGGAGTGAACTCATGTTTTTGAAACCTCCTTTGTTGTTGCGAACGTTAAGTATTTTGGACCATGTTGGGAGGTTGATTGATAGGATTAAGAGTGTTGGCAAAAGTGTTAGGTCCTTGTAATGTAATGATTGGTCCTACTTGTAAAGTTTTAGCATCAACTACCCCATCATTGGTGATGTTTTTGTTAAGACCAAAATTTGTTTTTGTCATTGGGGGTGTTTTGCATGATCAGATTTCTTTTGGATGTTGATGTCTTAAGTTCTCATTTTTCAATGAGATCCTTTTCTATTATAACCCCTTTTTCCACTAGTTCTAAAAAAGATGTACAACAATGTACCCTTAAGTTACTCCTTAATTTTGCATGAAGGTTTTCTTGGAACATAGTAACTTTTTATTTTTCAGGTATCTTGATAGGACACCAGCTAGCTATAGTCCTCCATCTCTAGAAGAAAGTGATAAATGTTTCACCTTTGTCTTGTGTTGTGTGACACAAGGTTGCTATATTTATCTTGTGGTCTATGTTGAAGGAGAATTGCTCAACAAACTTCTCAACCAATTCACCCCAAGATTTGATGCCATAGTCTACACTTGAAAACCACTCTAGTGCAATCCCTATAAGACTTCTTGGAAATAGTCTCATAAGATATGTGGGGTCATAAGCGACATCTATGCATATGGTAGAAAATTCCCTTATATGTTCTATTGGATTTCGTTTTCCATTGTACTTAGGGAGATTTGGTATGATATACCCGTGAGGGAAAGGGGTCATGTACAATGATCTATCAAAGGGAAATGGGAATATGTCCTTTGTTGAAAAGGATTTCATAGTTAACACTGCCATGTTGTCCATTTGTGTCTGTAGTGCATGCATTTATGTTTGCAAGATGTTAACCTGGGTCAATGATGTGTTGGGTGGATTATACGGATTTGTGTATGTATTTTGAAATCCAAGGTCTTGTGATGGGTTTCGATTGAACGTTGGTATTTGAGGTGGGTTTGGATTCAAAATGTTGGTGAACGTGTTCTAGTCTGGAATCTGCATAAATTGGTTTTGAATTGGGATCTGTGTGAACGGATTCTGAGTACCATGCTGGGAGAAGGGATTATGATTCAAAATCTGTGTAAATTGGTGTTGACTTGGAATCTAGGAGAATGGGTTCTGATTACCCATCTGGGAGAACGAATTCTGATTTGGAATCTATGTGAATGTATTTTGACTGCCGATCTGGGAAGATGGATTCTGATTGCCATATTGGAATGAGGGAATGCCTTTTGTTTGTGTAATCTATGGTATAGTACTAGTGGTTTGAACACTAGGTATGGTCGTTGACTGAGGTATGGTACCTGTGACGTAAACACTAGGTATGGTTGTGGATTGTGGTATGGTACTCGTGACACTGACATTTAGTGTAGAAGTTGATGTTTCAGATCTTTTACTCCCAACAAGAGGACCGAAGGAAGTGGACGATGATGCCCCCATAGTGAAATTAAATCCTGATGTCATGCCAGACGTACCAAATGGAGACATATGGACTGTCGTACTCTGTGTAGGTATGCCAGATGGTATGGTTGTATTTACCTGAGGTATAGTAGTACTGGAAGTCGTTGTATTCATCCCTTGTGTAGGTTGATTTTGTAAGGTGCTAATATCGAATCTTGTGGGTAAGGTAGCGCCTTCAGCTAGCAATTTGGCTAAGTATCATTGTCGATCATTTGTTAGGTACTCATCTACAAAAGAGGAAAACTCAGGATCTTGTGTTGCAGCCTTTATGTCCTCTGCTGTAATGTGTCCTTGAGTGTTTCTAGTGGTGAATTTGTCTAATAAAGTCCTGTGAGGTCTTGTGGAGAATGGATTGATGAATTCATTTGGGTTCGACATCTTTTCTCTCTCTTTTCTTAGACCTAGTTTCAACCATGTAAGATAAGCTCAATATGCAAGGAATGCAAAACTACGTCTATGGACAGTATGACTCTAGTCTATTTTTTTGGGATTTTCGGAATGCAAAATAAGGAATGTTCTAAGATGACACTAGTCTAAAATGACAATATCTAAAGATGCAAATTCTAAGAAAACTTCTAAGGTAATCAATTCTATAAACCTAAGACGGGGGGACCAACTACCTAAAGTCTAACCAAGGCATCAATTTAGTTAAGTCAAGGAACAAATGTAGGACGAGGATCAAAGACAAGTTGAGTTTCCTAACTAGACTGATGAGCTAGGAGGACTCTCTGTAGGAAAAAGGATAAGATGATAGGACTAGGTTCAATGACAGATTTCGTTGACACTATGATTTTTCTAAAGTGTAGATGGTGGACCTATCCTAAAGTTTATAAAAGTGGCCTTCCTAGAAGTTTAAATCTAAAGGCAATATGTACCCAGAGATGAAAGTAAAACTCAGAATTGGGACAACTATAGTAATGACTAAATGATACCTAAAGGATGCAAAAATTGAGCAACTTGTTTCAGGTTTTTGTCCAAGGACAAGTAAGATAGATCAAAGACTAGTAAGACAGTGTTGAGTGACTGTGAATTCTGGTTTTCTAATAATCTAGCAAATGCGTCACAAAATTTATCAAATGCGGTTATGTTTCACAGTTGTGGTTTTCCATCAATCAGTTGCGTGTTTTTGGTAAAGTCCAGTGTCTGAATCTGGCTGATGCGGTTAAGTTTCTCACAGATGCGACTCATAATGACAGTTACAACTCAGATTGTAACAGATGTGGTTCACCTAAACTTACTCACTGGTAAAATTTTTGTGATAGTGGCAAATGCATCATTTGAGACTTCAGTTGCGGCTCACCTTGTCAGATACATCACAGAATATCACAAGTGTGGTTTTCGAAGACAGATGCAGTTTTCGACAGAGAAAATGTGAGCTAATCTGGTAAATGTGACTCTAGGGTAAACAGATTCTACTCGATAGAACAATTGCAAATGTGAGCTAATCTGGCAGATGCGACTCTAGGGAAAATGTGGTGAATAATGTTGAAAAATCTAGCAAGCACTTGACAAGCACAATGTTTTAGGTGTAAGCAAGTGCACATAAGACAAGTACAATCCTAATAGGACAATAGGCCAAGGGTTTGTATACTTGGTATAGCCCAGTGATATACCCCAGATTGGTGCTAAACACCTTTCCTTCTCAAGAGTGGAAAGCTTAGAAGTTTGGTGGCATTGGCTCCCCTCCATGGCTCATTAACGTCATTCGAGCACACCAACTTCGGATTCTTGGGTAGTGACTTCCCAAGAACTGCTATCTCTACTCAAGGGGATCAGTAGTGAGTGTCTTTGGGCATGATACTGTACCCTGCACTATACCAAGCAATGACTGAAAAATGGTTGGCCTCTAAAACAAAAGGTGTTTAGTACAAGCATTCCATTCGTAGGGCATGATCTATGCGGCGAGAGTCCCCTTTCAAATCCATCTCGTCGGAACCATACATGTGATTCTTGGGCTTTCCCCAATAATCCACTTTTATATACCGGTTGGAAGTCCCTCAAGTTTAGGGTGCTACTGGTCTAAGCCGTCCTAGGGTGAGTACTTTTTCCCACCAGAACAGGCCCAAGTTCTAGATTTAGTAACTGTTTCTAATGCACCAAGGGAGAGGATACTTCGATATACCAAATCATGAGGGTAATTACACAATTGTGCTTTTGCACCAAACATAGTAGACACTTGTTAATTTTAATCCAAATGAAATATTTGGTACACTACCAAACAATCTGTTTCAAAAATTTAACTAGGGTCTTCGACATGCGTTCTACAGAAAGATTCATTAGTAGTTTTTAGTATTGTCCTCGTCAATCGTCCTGCAAAAACTCGTTAACTCCTCAAGACACATGCTGAAAATAGAAAATTAGCGAAAATAAAAACATGAAAGGAAACTATAAATTAAAAGTCTAAAACGTAAAAATATACCAGTCGAATGCATCATTTTCTTTGTCAAATGCGTCGTGGTATTTTACCAGTCAATTGTGGCTCAAAAAATGACAGATGTGTGATTCCTTTTCAGATGCATCATTTTCGTTCATAGATGCGGTCAAGAATGTCAATTGCATTGTTTCGTCAAGATGATGCGTCTCTGAATGTCAATTGCAGTGTTCTGTCAAGCAGATGCATTGTTCTGAATGTCAATTGCAGCGTTTCATCAAGCAGATGTGTCGTTCCGTACAAAAACCTACAAAATGAAATAAAAGTCTACGAATATGCGAAGATGGTGTCTTCACGTCGAGTTCACCAAATGTAAGGTCTAGAAATTTTAGAAGAAACAGATCAGAGCAAACATGCAATGCAATCTAAGCTAAGCAACAGAGAACAAAGGAAAGTAAAAACGTAAATAAACTGAACAATCTCACCCAATATGTACGTAATTCCATGTATCATCTTGATTTCCCTTCTCCATTTTGTTGTTGTAGTCTAATTGCCCTCATATTTTCAAAGTTCGTGCAAGTATAGCCTATGATAGTGATTTAGCAAAACATCGAAGATTCATGATAGTTGCTCCAAAAAGTCATAAGATTTCGAGAGAGATTGGAATGAAGAATGACAGATCAATTTATAGAAAATTGATTATTCGAACGACAGGCCAAGATCGAAAGATCAACAGACAGTTGAGATCAAGAGATTAGACATGCATTATGATAACTGTTAGTAGCGACATGAGTGATACAAATTAGAAATAGAATTAAAGATTAAATAAATCCTTTAATCTTCAAGTTTGGTATTCGAAAACAAAAGAATTATCTTTGCATGACAAAGATAAAGATTGATAAAAGCAACTCTATGTTCGAATGCACGCACACGGTTTAATTAATTAATTAATAATATTTAATTAATCTACATGTACACGCAATTGAGTTAGCACTAGACGATTGAATGATTTGACGAAGATATTACTCAAGAAAGCCACTCATACATTAAATCAAGAGTTAACTGAGCGATTAAAATAGATCTTTGAGTTGAGTAAAAGCGAATACTTAGATAATTTGCACAATTATCTAAATATAGAGGAATGCGTTAAAATAGGATTTATGAATTAAATAATTCATTTAATTCAAGATTTGATATTTCAAGAATAATTAAATAAATAAGATTTATTTAATTAAGTGATGAAGGGATTTTAATGAATAATTAAATAAATAAAGGATTTATTTAATTATAGTTGAAATATGATAAAGGTAAATTAAATAATAATTTATTTAATTGAAGAAGAACGATAAGGTTAATTAGTAATATAATTAAATAAAAAATGTTTATTTAATTAATCAGATGGAATAAAGAAAAGTGTGAATTAATTAAATAATTAAGATTATTTAATTAATAGAAGAAATGAAGACCTTAGAAAATAATTAAATAATTGACATTATTTAATCATGACCATGGAAGAAATACGAATTATTAAGAATACTGAAGTCGCAGGATTAAACTAGATTTCGGTGTCTACAGGGGTCATACGGCACCTCTTCGACCATATTGTGCACGCAATTTGAAAAAAATAAAAAATAAAGGGCAGTGCAGTTTTTAGGTTATTTTGGGGTTTTTTTTAAACCCAGATTATTTTTTTACACGAAACACATTAAGCCTATATATATATATATTAATGTATAGAAATAGATTTTTACAAAATAAAAGTTCAAAGGATCTTGATAGCTAGAAATATCAACATAAAAGCTTGTAGTTGACAAAACATTTTCTTTCCCAATCCCATACTGATTAAATACTAACACCTGCACACTATTCATTCACTACCCGAGAGCAATATTTAACCCCCTATTTACTACATAGTATATTGTAAATTCTTTGCAATTGAATACCACTATTTACAAAATTTTCCTTATCAAGCACCACCTCATTCTTCCATTATGTCTACTTGCACTTTGTTCTCACCTTGTTGCTCTTGAAGATCCTCAATAGTAGATTGCAAAGGTGGAGCTACATTCAAAGTGGGAATTTGAAGATCATGTGGATGAAGAGAAGGGCTAACATTGTCTTGAGTTGCTGCCATGGGAGGAACATGAGCCACTAGAGTAGGAGGATTATGGGGCATTGCAACAAGGGGAACTAACTCATCATGCACATAAGATAAGAGGGCCAGTATTGCATTCACCTTTTTCCTTATCCTCTCTGACAAATCCTCACCAACTATAATAGCATGCCTTTCTAGTGCGTTTTGTAGATACCTTGGATTCTGCATCTCTAGAGTGTTCTTAATGGCATCATAGACATAAATGTAGACATTTCCATGCAATAGAAATTGATGTGGGAGGAGGCCCCCAATGTGCCCTTGGACTTTCCATAGGCCACAAAATTACATAGCTTTCAACAACTTGTTATCATGCAAATAAACTTCCCTAACCACCTTGTCAACAATTAACTGAAGTAATGGAAGAGAGTGCAGCAAATTGAAAGGATTGGAAATAAAAATGGAGATTAATTGAGAATGAAAGATGACCCTCCTTTCCTATAGATAAAGTATTTCATCTCTTACTATTCTCTTCATGCTTTTCCAAAACTAGAAGCAATGAGTCTTGAAAACCTGACTAAGCTACTCATCGGCAATAGCATATGAAAATGACAATTCCCATTCATTGACATGCAACCATACTTTGTAGTTACATGGATAATATTCCATTTGAGCCCTTCAACAGACGCTACAAACCTGGTAGCACCCATGAACTTTTCCCTCTTCATCCAAAGAACTTTCTTGATGCACCGAAATAGCTAGGAAGTCCTTCCAAATTTAGTGATGAAAAGAACCTAGAAGATGCTTAAAGCTTACCATCCACACACCTGGCCATAGTGACACATTAATTCTTAGGTAATATTGTCCTTCACTAGCATAAGGCACAACACAACTAGCTCGAACAAACCATTCACATGCTTCAGTATTAATATCGCATCATCAATAACATATATGGTTCATACCCCCTTAAACTTGCAACCATACAAGCAAACATTAGGTTTTTAAATCATTTTCATTTCACTCGCCTGAGGAGATCCTTTCGGACTTGGTGATAATCCTTCTCATGTGTTATGTTGTAATCTCATATGCTGCCTCCTTGGAACTCATGAAAACCTAACATGCTTGTATGATTTGCACCACATAAAAGATACTCCAGACAAATACTTTTAGATATTGTACATTATCCCCTTTTTTCATGAAGTTAACTTAGCCTACTAAAACTATTTGTTTGAATGCCTAAATGCATTACCAGATTTAGCTAGCGTGACCTGGTGATTATGGTAAATCCAAACAGTGTCCCATCGTAATTATGAATCATAATCCTCTTGTGCAATTGTTGTAGCTTAATGTGGATACACCATAGTTTTGAAATGATTACACTTCTTCCAAAACTGCACTTTTTAACCCACTTATGAGAAAGCCTACTCTTTAATTGTATCACTACATATGTTATTTCGCTACAATCTCGGCTAGAATTGGAAATGTGTTAACCTTAGCACTATCATTTGAAATGGTCACTTCTTGTTTTTGGCATCCCATATTTGCAAGGTGATCTTCAAACATATTCCCTTCACAATATGTGTGTGAAATTTGGAAAGAGTGGAACTTTTCTAATAATTCCCAAACATTTTGCATGATATATTGCAGATGCCAATTGTGACAAATTCTCTACTTACATGCATTTATGATTAGTAATGAATCACCTTCCACATGAAATTTAGTTATGCCTAGATGTCTAGCAAGCTTTAAACCATGTAGAACTGCCATTGATTCCACCACATTGTTTGTGCCAATAGGAAGGGCAATTGATTTAGCTGCTTTTAACAGCCCACAAGAATCCCGAATACACATGCCTACACTTAAAATACCTAGATTCACCCTTGAAGAACCATCAAAATTCAATTTAAAGTAGCCTGGGGCTGTAGGTTTCCATTTAATTGAGTTCCTATCAATCCTTGACTTATGTACTTGTTGCAAACTTCCTTTGAAAGGTAGAACAATGCTTTTCCAATTCTTTAGGATATTATCATCCCATGATGTGAAAAGAGAACTAATTTTTTTTATGATTTTGAACATATGCATTTGTTGCTTTTGTGATTGATTTTTCAATTATAGCTTAAACATTCTGCTAAAAACCAAAAATAAATTAAAAAATAAAAAGCATAGATTTTTTTGAAAAAGGGATTTATAGCGGTGTATTAATTTATTACAGGTGCTTTAATGGGGGGCATAGGTACCTACACCTACAGGCTTGCGGACCCCACCAAAAGTACCAACTAGCAATCTGTGGGCCACTAGCGACTTTTAATCCATTCAATGGCATCCACAACCACTATCGACGAACTTGTATTCATTGCCCTATGACACAAAAGGGCTGTCAAAATTTTCTTAGTTGTTGCGAAGTTTTTGGCTCATTTTTTGACATTCAGTTATTCCCACGATGGTGACTATTTACTAGCATTGGAATCTTCAAAATATACCAAGGACATTTGGCATATTCTATCCTTTTTTCTGTTGACCTACATTTTTCCGGCAAGTGTGATTTTTCCATTCAAAAAACAAAATATTCCAACAAATATTTAGATACCAAGGCTTGGATTTTTTTCATCAAGGAGGAATATTCCTCGGAATATTTGTTGACATCATCCATAGGAATGACCCCTTGCCCCCTCCTAAGCCCTGATTTGGCCTTAGAGAGCAGTGTTTTTCTTTTTGGCATAACTTGGGCATACAATATTATTTTTTGGTTAACGATATATCATCAAAAAGTCATTTCTGCCATGTTTCCATTGGTGTGGGTCTCATCACCTATTTTTTCTACTAGTGCATTCTATAGCTTGTTGAATTCATAGGTGTTGTTTTCAGTCTTGAGATCATAACTATTGACCTATTTCTCCATTTTTCGTGATTCAAGCGGTGTTGGGATGATCTTTCAGAGCTCCTCACAACCATCCATGCACTTTTTCTAGATTTCTCCATGTACATTTTATTCAAGTTTTTGTGCTTTCACATTTTGGTGAATTACTTGGATGTCTTAGCTCTTGGAAACTTTTTGTTTACATGGGATGACTCGTTTTTGGCTGTTCTTTATGAATTTCTAGTTTTTAGTCCTATTTGGGCATTATAGACATCTTTTTCATGCACATTCTCTTTTGTAGATGCATTGAGATAAAGTGCCTTTCTAATATATATATTTTTTGGGGATTTTAGACATCCTATTATGGCTTTTGTATTCACACTATGATATAAAGTTTCATGGGGGGTTGATGTTTTCCTTTTGTTATCCATCATACCTTTTTCAAGTGAGTATTCCTTCCACGATAGTAGTGAATCCTAGTGATTCTTACCTCATGCATGTGTGCCTTAGTTTCCACACCCTTTTATTTGTAGGTTGTTTCTCCTACATGCACTTCTTGGCTTCACATAGTTTCAGTGTACCTATCATGACTCTCCTTTTTTAGCATTATGGGGGGCGGAGGGGGGGGGGGTGTGGGTTTCTACTATTGGCACTAATGCTTCCTTTGTTTCACGTTGGAGTGATCTACATATCTAGTTCTTGTTCCTATGTACTTTTAGATGTAGCGTATATTAGTGGTTGGTTACATGCATTTTAGTGAGATGGATCATTTACCATATGGACACTCTTGCATTCTTGTTTCTGGAGGTTCTTCATTTCAACACTATAATAGTCATCTTTCGACAATAGTCTATAGCTTCTTCGTGCTTCAATGATGTTCTACATGTTCCTCTCTTTTTGGGACATTTTTTTAAGGATTTTTTAGTCCTTCATTCACCTTTCTCTCTTTTGGAGAGGAGTTTTTCCCATGTGGTTTTCTCCTTTTCTCCAATTTTGAGAGGATTTTTTTTTTACATGGGTACCTCACCAAGCCTTTTTTTGTCGAGACCCATCATGCATTCTTTTTAGTGTTTTTAGCTACTCCCTAAGTTCATCTTAAGGGGAGGTCATGCATTAGCTAATAATTATTTAATATTTAATTAATTATTAGTCTAATTTATTCTCATGCACTTAAGCTAAACTTAGGAGTTCTTTATTCAGCTAACTAAGTGTTTTTCTATGTTAACTAAAGTGAGCTATTATTATTTCATTCTGTCTCATTGCATGTGATGTTGACAATTGTCCTAATCTAATCCCTTTACCATTTAGGTTTGCTCCTATATGGCACTCAACCCTCATTGTATTGACTCTTCTGCTCTTGTGAGATTTCAAATCATTTTGATAGTATCTTGCATTTTTTTAGCTTTTACTAGTTGAGGAATATTGTACATATTGTTTGTAGATCTCTTGTGTGGAAGGTGTCTTTGTTCATTGTTTGATCCTGTGGCTCGTGTTTCTCATAATTCTAACAATATAGTATCTCAAATAATCTCTTGCTAGATATTTGTGTTATGAGATCCCCAATGCCTCCTTTTGTGTCCTTGGACAACTCTGTAGAAGCTTCACCCTTTCCAATGAATTTTTGTATTTTTATTGTCCCATGTGATAACTTTGGAGGCAAAATGATTATTAACTCCACTATGTTCCATTAGAAATAATGTAAAGTAATGGATTTTTCATATAGATTAATTATATAGGAATTTTCTAAGGGTTTTATCCCTTTTACTAGTAGCCTATAAATAAATTCATTTATCTATTACTCTAATATTAAATGCAAATTGATCAAAACTTTAGGATAAGTTTTCAACTCTTATTCACCTCTAGACCTATCTTTCCTTTGAAATTAATTTATATGAAGGTTTGAATGCTTTACCTCAAGGAGTAATCCTTGAAATTCATTTGTTGGTGATGAAAATGGTTCATAAGAGCTTCTTTTTTAGCTAGTGCATGTAATCATTCTTGTTTTAAAAATAATTAACAAATGAACCAAACGTGACCTTGAAATGGTTATAAGGAAAATTTAAAACCTTACATAAATTTTTAATTAATGACACATTAAATTTATTTATTTTAAATTCATTACTTTCCTTTTGAAAAAAATTATCTTTACAAATGACTTATTTGAAGCTTACCTTGATCAATGGTCTCAAATAATCTCATTTTTAATCAATAGTCTTGATTGATTAGTAGACTACAAAAAATCTAGGTGTACTAATCTACCAATGACCAACCACTAACCAAATTATGACGTGTATACCCACAATAATATTTTTATCATCACAATAATGTATTTCAACACTAATAGATATATGACTCATGCAAAATCTCTTACAAATCAATAGTTGGGGGGGAACTCTTTACAACCTATAAAAGTATAAATTTCTTTGCAATAAAAAGTTAACGTCAAGAACAATCACAATGTTCTATATCTCCTTAATTTGTGCACTTAACTATATATCTTTCGATTTATTAAGGTTTTATGTTGATCAATAGTCTAGATGCATCCATAGTACAAGTCAACAATAATAGTTTATTTGTAGGGTGTCAAAATGATTATTAATTATTGATTTATGAACTATGACTAAAAGAAAAATGTCATTCTTCCTAAAAAAAAATTCTTCAGTATTTGACAAAATCAAATTAAGTCCCTTGGTTAATCAAGAATAAACATGTGTTAGCTTCTTAAATCAACAATAGTGGTACATCAAGTCATAATCAAATATGTATAACATTTGTTTAATATGACCTATTCTAATTAAGCCTAAAGGGTTCCATATAAAGGAGTTTCATTGAAGGGGGTTGGATCAAATATAGATATTTGAAACTATCATTTTGTAAGTATGCATCCTTTAAAGTTATCCTTTTAAAAATTATAATACACACTATTTTTAATCTCATATATGATTTTTTAATTTTATAATGAATGTAAGTCCAATATAAAGAATAATGACCTCTATTCAAGACACTAGGAAAACAACAAATGTTGTTAGAAAAATATCAAAAATAGACCACACTCCATATGGATATCCTTACTTTAATGAAACAAAATTATTTTTTATATATTTTCTAATAGAAACATGTCATAGAAAAATCAGCATCTAAAATTCTTGTTAATACCAATTTAGAAATTAATGATAAATAAAATATTTAATACCAAATTACCAAAACATGTTTGTGCACTAGACATTAGAGGTATCAATCTAATGCTAATATATCATGGAAATTTTTTGTTTGTAATGAAAGTTATGTGATACAGAAAAATGACACTAAGAATGGATTGAAATAAAATAAAAATTATAGAAACAATTCAAAAAAATTCAACTTGAATATACATAAAAATTCCATGAGTCGTTAGTTTAAATCATCCTTAAATTCTTGAATATTTATTTAATATAATTGACACAAGTTGAAACATGCTAAAAAATGGTGATTTTGAGTGTCCCACTTAGGCGAAAAAGTGGGACACAGTACTATAAAATCACCCTATTATGTTCTCAAGAATACAAAATCCTTTTACAAAGGAATACTTGTTAATTCTTCAAGAACAATTCAAAATATTTCGTGCAATATGAAAACTTTTGACATCACCAACTATGAAGTTATAACCTTATTCAAAACTTCAAAAAAAAATGGTCTAGATGTATTTAGTCTTAGCACCTAAAACATCAAAAATTACTAGTGATCATTAGAATAAAAACACATTAGTCACTCATCAAACCACTATCAATCAAAATTGAAATGTAATCAATAAATCCATATATAGAAACCATAGTGACACCAACACCTCCACACCATTGATGCAGCTTTGATTGGAGAATTTATGTTGAACTCCCACCATGGTTGGAAAAATGTTAGAAGAAAAATGTTCCATTAGATGGTCATTAAGAAAACTTCCCACAAAACATTGATGAAGTGTGACCACACACCCAAAGAATCCATTTTACTAGCTAGCAAAGTAAATCAAATTTTCCACCTATATTTTATGATGAAAATGTGTTGTATTACTAGCCCACTCATAATCATTCACTCGACATTAAAATTCTATGTAGAAATTATCCATGCCAAATACATTAAAATTGATGATGTGGTTATATCAATTCATCAAGAGATAAGCACTTCATCTATCAACCCTATCAACTAGTCCTCACATGGTTGACATATGTTCACCATACAAATATTTAAGTTAATTAGGAGGAAACTACTAATAACATGTAGTCATTAACAACAAAAGGGTTTCAAACCAAGGTAAAATTTTAGGCTATGCATTATAACATGAATTATTCTACCATTAAAATATGACCAAAACGTTGATTGGTATGATTGATATAAGGAAAAATCAAAGCAAAGAATTTTGAAAAAAATACACTAAGGATAACAAAAATACATCATAAAACCATATTAGGATAATGCCATATTGGGTTTCAATGGGATTAATGAGAAAACAACTAGGTGTTCAAAATGACTAAGATGACTAGACACATATAATGGATCATAATAGTGATTATGTGGAATCTCATCATCAAAAAATATAATCAATGTAGAAGGTTGAGAAGAAGATTGTGTCCTTACTATGATGTACTACATTCACAAAAGCAATTGTATGTGTATGTGCATGAGAATCAATTTAACAATCATCCAAAAAAAAATATTATCATGTGCACGTGCCATATCAAAATGATCTTGGTCATGATGTGCATAAACGTTGTTAACATGGTTATGAAATGCATTAGTATAGATTTTCAATTTTTTGATTAGGAAGGAAACTAAAGTATTTTCCTATCTTTGATTCATTCTACATGAATCATGTTATTATCTATCAAATCATGCACTTTATGTTTTAAATCTATACAACCTTGATCATGGCGATCATTAATTTTATGAAATTTAAAAATGCATTCTCATCATAATTATTAGGTGTCCCTCTAGCTAGGTATAATGGATGAATTGGTGGAAGAGTTATTAAATTAGATCTCAATAAAATTTATAGCATAATATCTAAGAGCTCTTATAACTTAGTAAACTATTTAAAATTATGAATCTTAAATGAAGGTACATTGGAAGTTCTAGCAACATGATGTATATTTTAATTTTTCCTCTTTGAAACTTTGAAAATCTATTAGAATTTTGGAGCTTAAAATGGCAAGAGGATGTAGAAGAACCGTGAGAAGATGAAGCATAGTTGATCACATTAAAGGAAAACAACTTTAATTTATCATTCTTCACATGAGCAAACAAATTCATAAGAAGAAGCAAAAAAAATAGATATATACTATCTCAAATAGGTGGCAACTATCCCTTAAAATATTTTTCTAGTTCATCATCAAGAAGCTAATGATCTAACTTAGATAATAAGGATTGGAATCTAATAATATAATCATTTGTTCACTCAATATGTCCTTGGGCACACTCAAACAAATCTGAAATGGTTATCTTTAATCTCATATTAACTTTTAAATGTTTAAAAAATGTTTTGAATAACTCCAAAAAAGAATGAATGGATCCATGAGGTAAAGAGAATAATCCTTCAAGGTATGTGAGAATAACATAGAGAAAACCTTATCTTCATACATAGTCTTGACATATAATAATACCAAATGTGTATTAGGAAAACCTTCACTACTATGCATTTAAGGTGCTACATAAATAACTAGGTAGAGGATAAATCGTAATTTCAAAACTAGGTGGACTATTTTGTGCCTTGGTGTTGCAAGTATGATCAAATTGGTGTTGTCATTGTTGTCAACAAGCATGTTTTGTCACTGGTGTCAACTGGTTAATGGAAGAGGTGTTAATTGAACTATCTAGGTATGCATATATAGTTGAGATATTGAGGAAGTTTTGTGAGTACATGGAGCTATCTTTATGATGTGAGATGTTGAGATGATGTCTCTGGTTTTTGGTTTCCAAGTGCTTTTGAGAAAAGTTGAAGAAAATAGAAAATAGTGTGAGGAAGGTGTGTTCAGTGGTTCAGAATGTGCTATGAGATATGTTGTTTGTTTCTTTTGTGTTGATGTTGTGCCTGTGTGGTTCAAATATGTTGGTGAGATATGATCAGAGATGTTATATTCAAGAGATGGTATGATGGATCATTGTACAACACACCAATGTGTGATTTGTATTTGTGCAATATGGGCTAAATTTGGCAAGGTTACTATTTTAGTAAGTTTGCATTTATGCACAGTTGGACACGAAATCTTGCACAGACCTCCAGAATGGTAAATTGAAGCTAATGGTGAACAATACCATTTGTCATTTGAGAGATTAAAATTTCAATTTTTGAAAATCCTAGTAAAATCTCTGGAGTCAATTTTGAGGCACTTAGAGGCCCCATATGGGCCTGAAAATTGGTGGAAAATGAAAGTAGTTGGTCATTAAGCCCTACTTTCTTGCAGAATATTTCTCGAGATCTTTCCAAAAAGGTATTATAATAGAAAATCTGATAGTCGGATCAAAATTTATGACCCCATGAAGTTGTACTACCAAAATTAATAAAATCTCAAAATATCTTCTTGAGGAAGCTACACTTTCCAGAAGATTCTAGGGCAGTTACACCTTCCAAATAAAGGATGTGAAGGGGGACTACAGAAGGGAGGCCAAAGCAGTGTAGATGGTGGCTTTGATTTGCAGATTTGCAGATTTATGTAATCAGAAAGCCCATGTGATGTTAAATATAATGTTGTTTAATTTCATTTTCACTTTAGTGATAATAGAAAATATTTGCTTTCCTTCTTGTGTTTTTGTTTATTCCATTATTTGTTGTTTTTGTGAGTTTTAGATTGTAAGGGGAGTACCCTTCATCAATTGTAGAGGTGTTTGAGAGAAAAATTTTGGCTCTCTATTTCTCCACAATTGTACTTTAGGTCTTGCGATTCTCAAGGTATGTTGATGGTGGTGTTCTCTTGCCTATGTGAAGAGGATTCATGGTTTAGTGCTCTTGAAGATGGTCTTTTTAGTTACATTTTTTTATAGTGTTGTTTGTATGTACTGGGCTAGTACATTCTTCAGGGGAAAGTTGTTGGGAAGGAGTTTTGATGGATTTTAGGATGTTGGAGGAATATTCTAGATCATTTTGAAGCATGGTGTGTGGTTCACAAGTTGTCTAAAGATTGATGAAGTGTGCACTTAATTGATTGATGGTGTTTACATAACTAACAACCAACCTAGTGTTTACACCACATGTGAAGTGTCTTCAAAGTTTGTGGAAGTGAGTTGAGGTGTGTTAAGATAGATTTAGGTCCTAGCTAAGGATTTGTGTGGTCCACCTTCATTCATATCCACTACAAGAATGTTTTTGCATCAACCTAATTTGAATTTGCATGTTTGAGGTGCATTTATGACCTTGAAGAGGGTTTCAAGGTTGAGGAAGGTATAAGTATGAATTGAATTGATGAAGGAGGTAAAGATAGATAAAAGATAGATGTGTGTGTGAAGTATATGATGTGATTGATGTGAAATTGAGCAAAGCAGTGCAAACTTCCAAGTGTTGGATTACCAGATGTAGTGAGAAAAAGGTGTTGGAGCTATTGTGGTGGATCTTTTGTTACATTGAGATCATGTTCTTTGTGTAATGTTTCTTCTATATCTTCTTTTCATTCCAATAGAGAGCCTTGGCTATGAGCCTTTTTGGACAATGTGTCCTATTCTGGCAATAAGCCCTTGCACCAGTGTTGCAATTACTTATATTGTGAGCTAATCCTCACCGTGGTTTTTCCCTTCTTGGGTTTTCCATGTAAATCAAGTGTTTTCTTGTGCATGGTGTTAAAGTTGTTTTAGTTTATGTTATCTACTTTCCATGCTAATACTTCATAATAGATTAAAGGTTTAATGAATGCTTTTGGATCTAAATGTTAATGAGGGTTTTGGTGTTTTGATAAGATACAACTAATTCACCCCCCTCTCAATCATCTTGTTAATTCAAAAATTGGTATCAGAGCAAGGTTCCTCAGAGAAAAGCTTAATAACTTGAGGTAGATCTAGGATGGCGAACAAGAAGGAGATCCCTATGTTCAATGGCACAAAATATGCATTCTACAAAGTAAAGATGGAAGGCTATTTGGTTTACCTTGGATATGATGTTTTGCAAGCAGTGAAGACTACTTACACTATACCTGAAAATGTACCAAGCACAAGTGATGAGATCAAGGCCTATAAAATAAATGGTAAAGCAAGGTTTGTTTTTTTATTAGTCTTGCAAATTTTGAATCAGTGAAAGTTATGGATCTGAAAACTGCTAAAGAAATCTGGGATAAGCTAGAAAGTATTTATGAAGGAGATGTTAAGGTTAAACAAGCTAAGATGTAGAATCTAAAGACACAATTTGAGTACTTTTGAATGTATGAAGATGAAATAGTTACAAGCTACATGTAGAGGGTTAATGAAATTTTTAGTGCAATGAAAGGTCTTGGTGCAAAAGTCAAAGAACCTAAAGTGGTAAAGAAAAATCTTAGAACTCTTCCTGATTCTTATGGTCAAAAAGTTTTTACTATTGAGGAAGTTACAAATTTCAATACTTACACTAGATATTAGTTGTTTGGCACACTAACTGCATTTGAAATGAGAAAATTTGGTTTGAATAATGGTGCAAAAGTGGAGACAGCTTTCAAGGATAGAAAATTAGAAAAGATTGAAGATTCAGATGGAGATGATCTTGATGATGTGGATGCTAACTTTGTAAGAAGGATAAAAAAGGGCATTGGTAAGTACAAAAGTAAATTACCTTTCAAATGTTTTATTTGTGGAAAAATGGTTCACTATGCTTCAAGATGTCCAAACAAAAGTGTGAACAATAAGAATAAGGAAAAAAAAGGTAAGATGATCAAGAAAAGCTATTATGTTAGAGAAGATGTTGGTATTTTTGATGATGAATTTGATTATGGAGACTATGATGATAATGAATGCTTGTTCTTGGTTTTAAAAGATGAATCTGTTTCAGCTAACTTTGAAAGAGGTGTTAAGGAAAGTACTCTAGAGACAAAGGAGACAATGGTTAAGGCTGATGATACTTTGGTATTTCCTTTTCATGTTAGACAGGATAAGAACTATTGGATCATTAATAGTGGCTATTCAAATCATATGATCAGAGACAAGAGTAAGTTTTTCAAACTTTAAAAATATGATCGAGGAATTGTTAAATTTGGAGATGATTCAGGTGCTAAGATTTGTGTAATATGTTCAATCAGTTTTGATGGCAAGCATAAAACCGATGATGTTTACTATGTTAAGGGTTTAAGGCATAATCTTTTAAGTGTTGGATAAATGTGTAGCGAAGGATATAATCTTATGTTTCAGGATGATGGATATGAGATCAGAAAAGGGTCTGAAACTGTGATTACCATTAGAAAGAGGACATATGGAAATTTTTATCAGCTCAAGGGTGTTGATAGTCATTGCTTTATGACTCAAATTAATGAAAGTTGGTTATGGCGCAGGAGGATGTGTCACATCAATTTTGATAACTTGGTAAGAATTAGTTTAGTTCAAGTAGTGAGAGATTTTCCAAGGATTACAAATCCTATCAATGATGTGTACATGGAGTGAAAGATTAGAAAGAAAACAAGACGAAGTTTCAAGGGTAAGGAAAAATCTTCTATTAGATTGTTGGAATTGGTTCATACAAAGTTTTGTGGTCCTACAAGAGTGAGAAGTCTACAAGGTGTCAGGTATTTCATGTTTTTAATTGATGATTATTCTAGAATGACATGGGTTACTTTTCTTAGAGAAAAAATTGAATCCCTAGATAGATTCAAAGCATTTAAAGTTATGGTTGAGAATGAAATGGATATGAAGATCAAATGTTTGAGGTCTAACAAAGGTTGAGAGTTCAACTTCAATGAATTTAACATGTTTTGTGAGAATCATGGCATAAAGAGGCACTTTTCTGCCCCTAGAACTCCTTAGAAAAATGGAGTGGTTGAAATGAAAAGTAGGATTGTTCAAGAAGCTGCAAGGACTGTGATGAAATAATCTAATATATTGGAATTTTATTGGAGAGAAGCAATTCATACTATTGTTTACATACTTAACAAAGTTCAAGAAAAAGAAAACAACACAAAGACTCCCTATGAGTCATGGTATGGAAGGATCCCTACTGTCAAGTACTTCAGAGTGTTTGGAAGTAAATTCTATATCAAAAGAAATGAAGAAAACTTAAGAAAGTTTGATGCAAGGCCTGATGAAGGTATCTTCCTTGGATATTCTACTAAAACCAAAGCTTACAGATGTTACAATAAAAGATTGAGAAAAATTATTGAGAGTACAAGTGTGAAAGTTGATGAAGATATACAAAATTCAATACTGATAAATGGATATGAATCAGATGAACCTACCTAGAGAGAAGAAGAAGAAAAATATAAGGAATAGGAAGCACAAGATGAAGAGGAAGAAGCTCTAGAAAAGACCCCTAGAACCCCTAAGTATGTGAAGAGAAATCATTCTAAAGAATAGATCATTGGAGACAAAAGCAAAGGTGTGTTGACAAGAAGGAAAGTTGCTAAAGCATAGGTAAATTTATGTCTACTTTCTAAAGTATAGCCTAAGACAGTGATTGAGGCATTAAAGATGAACATTGGATGAAAGATACAAAAGAACTTATGCAGATTGAGAAGATTCAGACTTGCGAACTTTTCCCAAGATCCACAAACAAAAACATAATTGGATCTAAGTGGGTTTTCATAAACAAACTAAATGAGAATGGGGAAGTGGTAAGAAATAAGGAAAGGCTTGTTTGTAAGGGCTATGCACAAGTTTAAGGAATAGACTTTGAGGAGATATTTGCTCCAATGGCTAGAATGGAAGCAATCAAGATGCTTTTGTCTTCTGTAGCACATAAGTCTTTCAAAGTTTATCAGATGAATGTGAAGTCTACTTTCTTGAATGGAGAGTTGGAAGAAGTATACATGGAACAACCAAAGGGATTTTTTTTGTCAAATAAACCTAATATGGTTTGCAGATTGAAGAAGGCATTATATTGATTGAAGCAAGCTCCTAGAGCTTGATATGAAAGGTTGGATAAGTATTTGATACAGAAAGGATTCAATAAAGGCACTACAAATAGTAACCTTTACTTTAAGGTTGAGAAAGATCAAATCTTGATTGTACTTGTCTATGTTGATGACATAATATTTGGAGGCAATGAAGCTATGTGTAAAAAGTTTTCAAAAGAGATGTAGATGGAATTTGAGATGTCTATGTTTGGGGAGATGAATTGTGTCCTTGGACTACAAATCAATCAAACAAATAAAGGCATATTCATTTCACAATCAAAGTATGTCAAAGAAATGTTGAAGAAGTTTGGAATATAAGACTCCAAACCAATATGTACTCCTATAGTTACTGGTTGCAAAATGACCATGAATGATAAATCCCCTAAGGTTGATTAGATCACGTAAATATCTAACTGCTACTAGACCAAATATCATGCCTTTATTTTGTCTTGTGGCTATATTTCAAGAAAATCCTAGAGAATCACATGTTGTAGCAGTGAATAGGATATTTAGATACCTAAAGGGCACTCTGAATCATGGCTTATGGTATCCAAAAGATACTAATTTCACATTGAGTACTTACATAGATGTAGATTGGGTTGGCTGTGTGGATGACATAAGAAGTACAAGTGGTGGTGCATTCTTTCTTGGATGTAGATTGGTGTCATGGCTAAGTAAGAAACAAGATTCGATTTATTTATCTACTGCAAAGGTTGAGTATATTGCAACTACATCTTGTTGCACACAAGTGTTGTGGATGAGGAAAACATTGAAGTATATCAACATGGTGTATGATGAGCTTATTTCTATCTTTTGTGATAATACAAGTGCAATAAACATTTCAAAGAGCCTAGTGATGCATTCAAAGAAAAAACATATTTCAATCAGATATCACTTTCTGAGAGAGAAGGTTGTGTAGAATGAAGTGAAGCTTGAATATGTACCTACAAAGGATCAAATTGTTGACATATTTACTAAGGCTCTTCCTAAGGATACTTTTTGAGTATCTCTAGGAGAATTTTGGGGTCATTTCCCCTCTTTCTCTAAACTAGATGCATAAGGAGATGCATCAGTCCAGTAGATCTCATCATTTATCCTTTATTTTGGACTGATGTTGGTGGCTACCTCTCAAGGGGAGTAGGTAATGACATTATTGTAGTATGGAGTGAGTGTTGTCATTATGTAGAGGTTTCTAATTTGGTATAGGTTGGTGTGTGCTCCTAAGGGAGGTATTCAGAACAGTTGAAAGTAAGTTGTGCAATGTCAAAGGGGGAGAATAATGCAAAAAAAAAAAAAAATCCCTTACCATTGATGTCAAGGGGGTAGAGAGAATCATTTGAAAAAGTGCAAGGTATCAACGGGAGAAAGTTGTGTATGTTGTCTAATCATTATTATCAAAGAGAGTGAAGCATGTTGAAAGAGGGAGAGACAAATGTTGTGTAAGTTTTCTAATCAGTAAACATAAAGGGGAGTTGTCTTTGATGGTTTCTCACATCTTGTGTTGCCATCAATGACAAAGTGGGAGATTGGTGCAAGTATACATTGGTGTTCTTATTGGTGTCAACAAGAGTGTGTTGTCATTGGTGTCAACTGGTTCATGGAAGAGGTGTTAATTGATCTTTCTAGGTATGCATATATAATTGAGATATTGAGGAAGTGTTGTGAGTACATGGCACTATCTTTATGATGTGAGATGTTGAGATGATGTCTCTAGTGCTTGGTTTCCAATTTCTCATGAGAAAGTTCAAGAAAAGAGAAAATAGTGTGATGAAGGTGTGTTCAGTGGTTCAGAATGTGCTCTGGGATGTGCTCCATTTCTCTTTTGTGTTGATGTTATGCCTATGTGGTTTAAATATGTTGGTGAGAGATGATCAAAGATGTTATATTGAAGAGATGGTATGCTACATCAATGTACAAAAAAAGTTGTGTTCACTAGTGTGTGATTGTGCATTACAGAGGTGTTTGGGAGAAATTTTTTGGCTCTGAATTTCTCCATAGTTATGCTTTAGGTCTTGTGATTATAAAGGTATATTGATGGTGTTGGTCTCTTGCCTGTGTTAAGAGGATTCATGGTTTGGTGCTTCGGAAGATGTCTTCCGAGTTACAGTGTTATTTAGATGTACTGAGCTTGTACATTCTTTAGGTGAATGTTGTTGAGAAAGAGTTTTGATGGATTTTAGGATGTTGGAGGAATATTCTAACTATGTTGAAGCATGGTGTCTGGTTTGCAAGTTGTCTTGAGATTGATGAAGTGTTCACTTAATTGATTAATAGTGCTTGCATGGGTAACGATCAACTTGGTGTTTACACTACATGCGAAGCGTCTTCAAAGTTTTTGGAAGTGAGTTGAGGTATGTTAGGATAGATTTGGGTCCTATCTAAGGATTTGTGTGGTATGCCTTTATTCCTATCCATTGCAGGAATGCTTTGGTGTCGACCTAATTTTAATTTGCACATTTGAGGTGCACTACCGACCTTGGAGAGGGTTTCAAGGTTGAGGATGGTATAAGTATGAGTTGAATTGATAAAAGAGATAAATATAGATGAAAGATAGATGTGTGTACAAAGTATATGATGTGAGTGATGTGAAATTGAGTATCTAGCAGTGCAAAATTTCAAGTGTTGTATTACTAGATGCAGTGAGCATAATGTGTCTACAATCATTCAAACAAACTGTGAAGGTGTTGGATTTGTTGTGGTGCATCTTTTGTTGCATTGAGATCATGTTATCTACGTAAAATTTCTTCTCTATCTTCTTTTCATTCAAGTAGAGAGCCTTGGTTGTGAGCCTTTCTAGATAGTGTGTCATATTTTGGCAATGAGCCCTTGTACTAATTTTTCAATTACTTATATTGTGAGATAATCCTCACCATGGTTTTTCCCTTCTTGGGTTTTTCATGTAAATTTGGTGTTGTCTTGTGCATGGTGTTAAAATTGTTTTAGTTTTTGTTATTTTATTTTCATGCTAATAATTCATAACAGATTAAACTTTTAATGAATATTTGTGGATCTGAATGTTAATGAGGGTTTTGGTGTTTTGATAAAATTCAATTGATTCACACCCCCCTCTCAGTTGTGTTGTGCATGTTTTGCACACATGCCCCGCATAGGCAGGGACCCCCTCTTTTCGCTCTTGTTGGCCCATTTTGCTCTTGCCTCATTTTGTGTGCCCCTATCCCTAAGTCCAAGTGGGTCACATGCCTTAGAATGATCATTTTTCCCTTGACCAAATTTTCCTACTTGAATTTCGCTAAGTCTTTTGCCTTCGCGGAAGTGCCCCTACGGATTTACCTTCACCCATTGCCCCGACATCCTCCAGGCCTTGCGGACCCGCTGTTGTGGGTCGCCTCATGTGGGTTGTTGCTCATGTTTTGCCGCTGAGTGGCGACTGACGCCCAACTTCCACCCGCATGGCAGGCTCCATAGTTAGTTTCTTCATTCAAGCCTTGAACGAGCATCCAAACGAGCATGGGTTCCCACATCTCACCTAACCTGGGTCCGCTATACCAAGAAATCAATGCATGCCATTAATGGAAATTGGCCTATAAACGCTGCTCCCTGCCCTTCATTTTACTTGGGGAATTCAAATCTGAGAGAGAAACAAAGTCCCCCTTCCTTTTTTTTCCTTTTTCCTTGTTCCTGCTAACTTGGCCCCTTCTCGCATGCTTCACGTTTTCCATCATTTTTTTACTTTGGGGACAAGTTGCCTATGGATTTGGGATGTTTTTGTGATTCCTAAGTGAACTTTGAAGGTTTTGTTAGGTTTTGTGAAGGTTGGGAGCTTCCCTTCCTAGTTTCCGTCCCTCCATGGCCATTTGGGAACTTCCCTTCTGGGCCACCATCCCTTCATGGCCGTTTGGGAACTTCCCTTCCAGACCGCCGTCCCTCTGTGGCCATTTCAGAACTTCCCTTCCGGGCCGCCGTCCCTTCGTGGTCCTTTCAAAACTTCCCATTCAGGTTGTCGTCCCTCCATGGATGTGGGAGCTTTCATTTTGGGCCACCATGTGCTCATTGTCGTTTCAAAAGGGCGACGACCCTCTGGCTTCCCCCTTCCAAATCCCCACATTTCTGAAATGGGTGCAAACTTCAAGTTTTCATCATCTAGGGCCCATCAAGTGGGTGACTTCACATGCCTAAAAGGGTTTGGATCAAATTTTCCATGTGTTTAGAAATCATGGAAATTCCCTTTCGGGCCACCATCCCTCTATGGTCGTTTGGGAACTTCCCTTCCGGGCCGTCATCCCTCCATGGCTATTTCAGAACTTCCCTTTCGGGCCGTCGGAACTTCCTTGTCGGGTCGTCGTGTGCTCATTGTTGTTTCAAAAGGGTGATGACCCTCCGGCTTCCCCCTTCCAAATTTTTTCATTGTTCAAAATGAGTCAAATCTTAAGGAAGTATGTCTTGGCACTCTTTCTACCCCTTTTCCCATGCACTAAAATTTAAAAATCTCAAATTTGCTAAGTTTTGTGAAGTTTGGGAACTTCCCTTCCTAGTCGTCATCCCTCTATGGTCATTTGGGAACTTCCCTTCTGAGTTGTTGTCCCTCCATGGCCATTTCAGAACTTCCCTTTTGGGCCATCGTCCCTCTGTGGCTGTTTCGAAACTTCCCTTCCGGGTGGCCGTCCCTTTGTGGTCATTTCAGAACTTCCCTTCCAGGCTGTCGTTCCTTCGTGGTCATTTCAGAACTTCCCTTCCAAGTTGTCATCCCTCTGTGGTCATTTCAGAACTTCCCTTCTGAGGCGTCATCCCTCCGTGGCCGTTTCTGAACTTCCCTTCTAGGTTGTCGTCCCTCTATGGCCGTTTTAGAACTTCCCTTCCGGGCCGCCGTCCCTCCGTGGCTGTTTCGAAACTTCCCTTTCGGTTGTCCGCCATCCCTCCACCCGTCATCTGTCATCTTCTATCTTTCTATCATCCATCGTCCATCTGTCATTTGTCGTTCATCTATCGTCCTTCCGTCGTCTACCTATCGTCCGTCGCCCACCATCCATCTGCCATCCATTGTCCGTCGTGTGGCACCCGCACCCCTGGGCATGCATTAATGTTTATGGTCCAAATGAGCTCCAAATATGAATTATATGATATTTTCATGATGCATGGATGGATCTAACAAGGATTTTGTAGGATTTGACTAACGTTTTCCTTGATTTGTGTATGAAAGCACTTACAACACCTCATGTATGCAGGATTCAAGAAACCTACCACGGGTCCGTCGGGGAGGCCCATTGAGAAAGCTGAATAAGGAAAAGGGACATTGCTCCTTTCACCACTCATTTATGCCCACCTTTCCTCATAGCACCCATCAATAGAGCTGGAATTAGAAGAAGGCCTATGTCAAGGGAGTCAATGACAAGCCACAAAGGGTGGCCTTGAAGGTGGTGGCAGGGAGTAGTTGTTTCCTCCCTCCAAACAAACCATCATGATCCATTAGACGTTGTTTCGTCAGATCAGGGACCACTAACCCATTCCACAATTATACAAATCTACAAACAGTATGCACTCGATTCGATGAGAAATTTTTCAAATCCATCAGGGGAAGAAGGCAGCTTTCAGGCAGTTTCAACTACAGTAAAAGGGAAATCAGCAAGAGGACAAAACTGCTATAGCACCTGGCCACTACAGGACAAAATAGGGAAAAGACAAAAGTTGTATTTTAAATTTTTGAATATTGTGGGGTAGGTGAAGCCCTAGTGAAAGAAAATATGAGCCACACAATGTAATTCAATCCTAACCATTCGTTTAGGCTTTGGAAAAATATAAATAGGGGTCTGTTAGAACTGTAAAATTTTGAAATTTTTACATTCTATTGCATCCAATGGTTCCAGTATTAAGTTCTCATTATAAGCTTCAAAGTCCTTCTTTGTATTGGCTTGCTTGTTTTCTGTCATAAAATCCATTGAATCCATCAATTTTTTCATTTTTCATTAAAAGACCCGAATCGGCAAGACATTGTAAAAGTCTCCCAGACCTGATTTTTCACTAATATATATTTGTTACAAACTATCGGCAGGATAATTTTCTTGCTTCGGCGAACAAAAGGAATCATTTTGGCAAAGGGGAGTCATTGTCGGAGTAAAGTTATAGCTAATACAGTGTGTTTCACTGACCGGTGCATGTGGAAGTTTATCGCTCAAGATAAAGGTGTTCAGGAAAATGTTTCGGCGAACTAATTTTTTCTTGCCAACAGGCATCCTGAAAAAAGTGTATCGGCATATGTTGGGGCATCGGTCTAATGTCAAGGCGAAGACAATATGTCATACCGACTAATGCATAAAGGGGTTGTTTCAGCCAGACTAATTGGTATTGGTATGAACTCATAACGAAACTATTTTGTTTTACCGATTGACTTGCAAACAGTGATCTCGGTAAGACTTATGTGCATAAGGGAAGGTCTAGGCGAAGGGGCTATTGTTTGGCCGAACTAAGTGCAAAGTATTTCAAACCTATCGGTGAGAAGCTATGGAGTCTTGCCAATTCAAATCTTATGCCGATGGAGATATACATCGCCGAGAGAAGAACTTGTCGGCATAAGTTCTACCGAAGTATGAATATTATACCGACAGATGGTTCGAGGTGAGTTTTTCCAAATAGGAGTAATTTGGAGGAGTGATTTCGGTAGGACATTTGGAGTCAGTGTAAGTTTTCCTAAAGGTTCATTGTCTTCCCGAAGGTATTATTTCAATGGTTGGGTATATTTCTTCGGTGAGAAAACTTGGTGGACATGCTGAAATGAGAATTCATTTGTGAAAGGGTGATTTTGTCTTAGCGAATGAAAATACATTGAAAATTACATATCGATAAGATGCAAAGATATCTGCATAACATCTTCCCGACTTTGAAAGTCACAGCGAAGTGGGTGAAACGAAGATTGTATCGACAAGAATACAAATTTCTCTTGGCGACCCAATGTAGATAAAGACTTTCGGTGAAACAGGATGAAGTCTGCGAGAATTTTCCCTGACATCTGCGGGTTATAGCGAAGAACATAAAGGTAGAGGATTTCAATCGGTGTGAATTGACATTAATGTTTCAGTGATTGGAAAATGCTTTGAGGAAAACATATCAGTATTGTTACATAATATCTATGAGACGTTTCCCCAACTTTGAGTTGGTACAGCGACATGAAAAGAAGAAGCATTTGTCGTCAGGTTGATTCCAGGTGTCGGTAAGACTGCAGAGTGTCTTGGAAAATGATGAAATAAACATTGAAAAGGGATTTTGCCCCAGATTTGAATTTTTCTCTTTGAAACGACATTTGATGCGACAGTGCCAGTTTCAAAGGTGGCTTCATTCGTGCTTCATTAATGGTGTGATGGGATAAAACAGTAATGATAGTAGTATTTTAATCAATTCCTCATTTCCGAATTGATTGCTGGTGAATTGGCGAGTTGAACAAGAGAACCAAGAAAAATTTTCAGTCTAAGGAGCTCAAGTAGAATACTGTAAGTAATTGCTTCTCTATTTCTCATATTTTGATTCTATAAGCTTAAAAAATGGAGTCTTCTGGTTTTGGAAAGGGTAGTTGAAAGGTATAACCAAGGGTTACAAGATATTGAGTTGTTGTCCTCTGGAGATGAAGAAGCACCAAAAGTTGATGTGCCACAGGGTAAAGCAGAAAGGGTGTCCCGAATGAGGACTCAACAATATGTCTACCCAGTCAGAGAATAAAGTGTTGAGAGTGGTGATGTTGATGCTAGGCATATGAAGTATAGATCCTTTGTTTCTGATGATGAGTTTATACATTCCCCTGAGTTTAAAGCATTCTTGTACAAGCAGAAGGGGAAGGAGATAAGAGAAAATGTTGATGATATCACTTCTGGAAATGAGGAACAATTGTTGGCTCAGTTGAGAAGATGTGTGGATGATGAAATGGAAAATATGACTCCAGATGTGGGGAGGAAAATGTTGGAGGATGCTGGAGTTATGATATTCCCTGGTTTAGATTTGAATTTTGAATTGGTTTTTGACAATTTCTTGAAGGGTAGTAATGCTACTCATAAGCTTGATAAAGAAAAGGTGACATAAGTATATACAGGCTCAAGGTATAATACTGATGAGGGATCAATGTTGATATGGGCTTTGTACCCACCCCACAGGAAATTAGTGGTGCTTGATACAGAGAAGGCATTTGGGCATGTCTTGACTCTAAAGGCTGGAGAAGTTGATCCTATTGCTACTGCTGATATTGGGGTAAACATTGCAAAATTGAATAAAGCACAGATTCAATTATTGATAAAAGAAAGAGAAATGTATAAGGCAAATAATGAAAAATTGTTGAGAGAAAATGATAGACTCAAAGACTTGGTTGGTGTTTCAATGGGAACAACCAAGATGATCACTCAAGGAGAGAGCTCTCAAGCAAAAGATCATTGGGTAGGGTCAAGTGCCTATTCTCAGGGAAAACATGATGTTATTGCTGCAATTATCAAGAAGAGGTAGGATCATTTGACATCCTGGTTGAACAAACTGTGGGGAAAATATTCTCATACTCTTGCTACACTGAAGGAGCACTCAAGGATGGATGGAAAAATCATGGAGAAATTTCATGAATTGGCTCAAAGTGATGAAGCTAGCAGTTCTGCACTTGAAGCTGCTAATCACATAATCAATCACCATCAAAATTTCTATGATGAATTGCAAGGAGATGAATAGGGATTAATTGCAGCTGCTGAGAAAATTGTAATTCCATTTTCTGATGATAATGGGGATTTAAAAGATGCCACTAGGTGGAAAAATGATTGTGAATCAATGATGAATGAAATCATGAATGTAGCTTTTGCGGATGATATAGCATTGGAAGAAGTGAGTAAGCAAAATGAGGAAATGGTCAAAATGGAGGTTACGATCCAAAATGTTGTTGGAGATGCGGACACGTATGAGCGCCAGGATTATTTGGACCATATCAACAAGACTCACTTATGGCTAAATAGAGCCTAGTCATTCTCTATCTTATGTTTTATAATTTGTATTTTCTATTTCCGAAAGGATGCGTCCTTTCACATTCTCAATGTATAAATATTCATTTTGAAAAACAATATGATAGATAGAATAGGATAGAGAGTAGAGAATACGGTGGAACACCATGTTTCACAGGGTTGAGACTATGTTGTATGTTTTGGAAGCCATGGAAATATCAATGAAAATCATCTGATTTGCTAGCGAATTCTAGGGTCAATTGTTGTGTTACGCCTATTGAAAGAATTATTTGAGTTGTCTCTAAAATTGAGGTTTCTTGGTTATTTAAATCATCATAACAAGTTTATGTCTAGTTTATCAGTATGTTTTTTTCGTATCTGTGTGATTGGTTGATAGGTTCTTTCAAGGAAGGATTAAACCCTTTTGATTAATAACAATAATCAGGGAATTCCATTTAGATCAGTAAGAAGAACTCAATAATCAACCTTGCATTTTTATACTAGTTATAAATAAATATGCCAAACAATTTGAATGAATCCATAAAGAAGTTAGTTGTCTATGATTTCATTTGACTCTGCATATTATATAAGGCACTAGTCTCACTATTTCCATCATTTAGTTTTATTCATACTTTTACATCTGTTAACTAAGCATATAAGGGTTTAGTTTTGAATGCTGGTATACAATATATACCAATTTTGTTTTATTTTGTCCATTTCAATTTGCCATCTTGGACAAATCATGGTATGAAGATAAGATCAATAGTCAAGTCTGCTTCATTTATTATAGGTACACCCGCCTAGTTCTAGCAGTGCCTGGAGAGTAGAAGGTTTAATTCTTTCAAACCTTGTTCTATTACCCTAAAACGTTGTGAAAGCTTGGCAACCCTTTCATGGTTCAAACCCGCATTTTTGAGAGCTAACAAATTGGCGACTCTACTGGGGATAGCAAAGAATCTGTTCCTTAATTATAGAGTCAGAATTCCTATATATAGACTCTGCTGGGAATACCAAGTAACAATATTTTTCTTACTTTCAAGAAAGTGAGTGGTGACTCTGATTAAGTATTGCAATATGAATGGAAGAAGATCTCAATTTAGGGGAGGTCATTCTGGAGCTCCTCCTGGTAATAGTAAGTGGACGCATAAAAATGATAAGGCTGACAAGGGTAAAGGGAAAAGTGAGGACATGTGCTTGACAAACAAAGATAAATCATCAATACCTTTTGGTGAGAATTGCTTTGACACATGGAAAGATAATTCATCTGAAGAACCCTGTACTCCGGAAGATCAGAGAAATCCTTTTAACAATCCTTAGAAACAGGCTGAATTTGAAGCTGAATTTGAAGCCGAACGACTCAGAGTTCAATATGAATATGACCAAAAAATGGAAGGAAATCATAGTGGACCTGCTAATCAGGAAATTCAACAAGAAGATTATGAATCTTTGAGTTATGAGGAAATTAGGGCATGATATGAATCTCAGAAAAAGGAAAGGGAAGAGCAAGAAAAGGCCCAAATGATTCAAGCAATGAGAGAATTCAAACTGCATAAGGCTTAGAATATTCCTCACACATCTGATTTTCCCCCAAAATATGTACCACCCCATAAATAGGGTAATCATGGTGCTGGACATTCTGAACCACCAAGGATTCCTCACCATCAAATTGGGAATCAATATAGACAGCCAAATCATCCACCTTATGTTCCCACACAACATCCAAATAATTATTCACCTCCTGGTCAGCGTCATGTGCCACAACAAAATATGCAGTACAATAATCCTATGTACCAATATCAGCACCCACCTAATCCTCCTCCTTATCAATATACAACCATGATCAGACAATTTGATCTAGCTAGGTTTCAATTATACCCATATCCTATGGATAGCAGTTGGAGAGGTTTAGTACCCAAGTTTACAGACAGTAATGTAATCACTGCTAAAGATCATTTAAGAAGTTTCAATGCTTTTATTCAGGATTTGGATGTACCTTATGAAGATTTTCATATGAGATTATTCATGATGTCTCTTGTTGAAGAAGCTAGGGACTAGTTCAATAGCCTGCCAACAACTTCTATTTATTCTCTCCAGATATTTCAAGACCAATTCCTTGAACAATTTGGGAATTTGAGTGCACCAGATGTTGCTCTCCATGAACTAATGCAAATTTAGAAAGGTCAGAATGATTCAATCTTTGATTTTAACAGAAGATTCAATAAACTGCAGAATAGAATACCTCCAGGATCAAAGTTACCTGACTCTGTAGCATTAAGTGTTTACTTGAATGCATTTGACCCTAAAATAGGGTATGAGCTGAGAAATAGGTTCCCAAGGGACTTGACTTAAGCACAAAAGATAGCATTAACAATAGAGAATAATAGAAAAGCTGTTGGGATAATGAATAAGAGAGACAACCCTCGAGTTCCTCAACAAAATAATAATTATCACTATAAGCAGGATAACACATATAGAAATGAAATACCAAGGTCGAGGTTACATGACATGCCCTATAACACAAACTGGAAGGATGGGAAACCCATAACAGATAGGCCTGGAAGCAAAGAAACTCCTAATCCATTGAAGAAGAAGGGAACATATGTGGTGAATAGCAATTATTTTTGTGAGGCTTGTAATAAGCCACATTCCCCTGAATATTGTGTTGTAGCCCAGAAAATGCAAGAAGAAGGATTGCTAATTGGAGATGATGGGGAACATCATATGATTTACTTGACTTCAAATGCTTCTCATCATGTTGAGGAGAGGTACTCATCTTCGGATGAGGGAGGTTATGAGTATGATGTTGCAGAATGAAGGTATAATGTACATATGGCTAAGCAGCATGTTTTTTCTGACTCTGAGGATGATTATGTTGAACCACAATCTGTAGATGTGCCTACTCACAATAATGTGAGGAGACTTACTGAAGAAGAGATAGAAAAATTGACTGTTGTTGCAGTAGAAGAAGCCAAGAATAAAGAGTGGTTGAGGAACAGGACAGTAAATGAGAAGGAAGGTGTCCCTAGGGGTATCTTTATGAAAGATCAGAAAGTTGTGCAAGGAGTTTCAAAGAAAAATGAAAACAAGCAACGTGAAGAAAGTAAATAGCATCCTGTCCAAAAGGATGTAGTAAAAGAGCTACATAAAGAAATTCAAAAAAATGATCTATCAAGTAGAGGAGAAAAGGAAGTAAACAGAGGAGAAACATTAGAACAAAAGAAAGTAATTAAGGTAGAAGGTTCTTCTTTTGATTTTACTCAAACCTTGTCTCAGGTAAAGATGTCTGTTCCACTTTTAGAAATGATGAAAATTAAGGAGTACAGGGATAGCGCAATGCAATTGATAACAAATGAGAGTGAAAAACATGTAAGTACTAAAAATAAAATGGTTACAAAAAATAAGCAAGACAAAGTAAATGTTCCAAAAATCTGCTTGAGTAATGTATTGACAAGTCCGCCGCAAGTTGATCCTTTCTTTATCACATTACTCATAAATAATAAATTATTGAGGAATTGTATGATAGATTCTGGTGCCGCTATGAATATTATGCCAGTAGGAGTGATGAAACAACTAGGTATGTGGGTGGATACACATGAAGGAAAGTGTTACGCAATGGATAACCGACCTGTTCCTATGGTTGGTATAATGAAAGATGTAGAAGTCAAGTTAGCTGCCTACCCTCAAGTAGCTTACAATATCGATATAATAGTTATAGACACCCCTCCTCAATTCAGTATGCTTTTATCAAGGCAATGGACGGTGGCTATTGGTGGAAATGTCCAGTTTGATCTGTCTTATGCAACCATTCCTGTAAATGGCCAAGAAGTGAAATTGTACATGGAGCCAAGGATGAATCAGCTCATTGATTATGTGCCACAAGACCAAATCAATTGCTTTTGTGATGTTGATTTTGGGAGTTTCAAAATAGAACCAGCACAGCCAGAACTGATTAATAGTGATCCTATTGAGAAGCATGCTGCAAGGAACCATAATGGTGTGTGGAAGATGTATTTTGATGGAGCTTGCAGCCAAGAAGGCAATGGAGTTGGGATAGTATTTGTTTCGCCTGAAGGTAATACATTTAAGTATTCATTCTTGTTAACTTTTGAATGCACGAATAATGTGGCAGAGTATGAAGCTTTGTTAACTGGATTGAATATAGCGGTGAAGCATAAAATAAAGTTGCTGGTTGTTTTAGGAGATTCTGAGTTAGTTATCTCGCAAGTTAAGGCAAAGTATACAGCAAAAAATAAAAGATTAAAGCAATACATAAATGCTATATGGGATACAATAGAATTGCTTGATGCTTTCTCGATTGAGTGGGTGGATAGATTGAAGAATATAATGGAAGATTTTCTAGCTAATATAGCATTGAAAAGAGATGATATTACGCTAGCAGGAGTGTCACAAATCAAATTCAAAACAAGGCCTGTTGTGCCTGATAATGTATATAGCTGGCAAGATTTTAATGATGACACTGATCTTTTAAAGTTCCTTCACTGCATAGACCAGTACGAAGCTCAAGAGATTGACTTCAATGCCTTTGTTGAAGAAGTTGATGGAAAAGAGATAGTCTTTGGAAAAGAGATATTGCAGCTTAAAACAAATAAGATTCCTAAAGGCTTGGTGGCATTGGAGAGGGTATATGATGGAAATGATCAGTCCTTAATAAAGCAAACACCAGTTGGAAGGGATGACATTGAAGAAATTAATTTTGGAACTGAGATGGCACCAAAAAGGTGTACATAGGTAAAAGGATCAGTCCTACAATTAGAAAAATGCTGATTGAATTGTTGAGAAAGTATAAACATGTATTTGCTTGGTCTTATGAAGATTTGAAAGCATATAGAGAAGACTTATTTCAGCATGAAATACCATTGAAGCCAGATGCTAAACCATTCAGACAAAAGCAAAGGCCGATAAATCCAACTCTAGAACCTAAAATGCAAGAGGAGTTGGCAAAGCTCAGAGATGGTGGAATCATTAAGCCAATAGACATTCAACCTGGGTGTCAAATCTGGTCCCTGTCAGAAAGAAAAATGGAGACATTAGATTATGTGTAGATTTCAGAAATCTAAACATAGCATCCCTTAAAGATAATTATCCTTTGCCTAATATGGAGGCCATATTGCATAAGGTGACAGGCTGTGAATTGTTGTCCATGATGGATGGATTTTCAGGGTATAACCAGGTCAAGGTTAAAGAGTCTGAGCAATACAAAACAACATTCACAACCCCTTGGGGAACATATGTTTATCTAAGGATGCCATTTGGTCTCACTAATGCAGGGGCGACTTTTCAAAGAGCCATGGATGTGGCTTTTGTAGATTTTATCAATGTTCTCATGGTGGTGTATCAGCACGATCTTACTGCTTACTCTAAGAAGGCTAAGGATCATGTTCATCATTTGGAAAAGGTATTTATAAGAGCCCTTGAATATGGTATTAGCTTAAACCCCAAGAAATGTAATTTTACTATCACAGAGGGTAAGCTTTTGGGGCACATTGTTTCAAAGGAAGGGATTAGGATAGACCCTGAAAGGGTGGAGGCTATTGATAAGATCCTTGTTCCCAAGACTGTTAAGGTGATACAATCATTCTTTGGATAGATAAATTTTGTTAGAAGGTTTGTTTCTAACTTTGCTGAGATTGTCAAACCAATATCAAAAATGTTAAAGAAAGGACAAAAGATAGAATGGACTGCAGAAGCTTTGGAAGCTTTTGTGTCTATAAAATGAGCTATCAAGGAGGCTCCTATTCTTAAGTCGCCTGACTTTTCAAAACCTTTCCAATTTTTTCATTTGCCTCAATGCATACTGTTGTAGCTGTCATGCTACAGAAGAATGAAGACGGCTATGAGCAGCCCATATCTTTTTTCAGTAAGTCATTACAGGGTTCTGAACTAAAGTATGATATAATGGAGAAGCAAGCATTTGCGTTGGTGAAAGCTGTAAAAGCTTTTAGGCCATACCTGGTTGGAGCAAAGGTAGTTGCTTATGTTCCTCATGCAGCTGTCAAAGATATTCTGACACAATCTGAAGTAATAGGTAAAAGATGCAAATGGATCAACAAAATCTAGGAATTTGACTTGGAGATTCAAATTACTAAACTGGTCAGAGGTCAGGGTTTGGCTAAACTAATGGCAGAGGAAATTTTTGAAGCAAATCAGATTTGTAATGTAGATGGAGAAGATGTAATTGCGAGCATTGAGCATACTCAATGGTATGCAGATATCATGCATTATCTTAAACATATGAAGTGTCCAGAAGGATTGAATGATAACCAGAAAAGAACACTGAAGTTGCAGGCGTCAAAATATGTTTTTATGGATGGGGATTTATTTTGGAAAAATAGGGATGGTGTATTATTATTGTGTTTGGATGAGTTTCAAGCTAAACATGTTTTGAGTGAAATGCATGAGGGAGTATGTGGAGGACATTACTCAGCAAAGACAACAGTGCATAAAATTCTCAGGGCAGGCTATTATTGGCCTACAATTTTTAATGACTCTTTTGCATATGTGAGAAAATGTGAAGCTTGTCAAAAGTTCTCTGGGAAATTGAAATATCATGGGAGCTTTGCCATTAAGACCTTTGCAGGTTGATGCCCCTTTTCATCAATGGGGAATTGATTTCATCAAAGAAATACAAGAAAAATCAAGAGGTGGACATAGGTGGATATTGGTGGCCACTAATTATTTCACCAAGTGGGTAGAGGCCATCCCAACTAAACAAGCTACAAGTAAGGTGGTGACATAGTTCCTGATGGATAATATTATTACTAGATTTGGTACACCAATGAGGTTGATTATTGATAATGAGATGTGTTTTAGATCAGATGAATTCATAGGCTTTTGTAGCACATATGGTATTGCCATTTCTTATGCAGCCCCTTATCATCCACAGGCTAATGGACAAGTAGAATCTAGTAATAAGAGTCTTCTGAAGATTATAAGAAGGATGTTAGATCAAAATAAGAAGGCTTGGGATTCAAAATTAAGATTGACTGTATGGGTTGATAGAATTACGGTGAAGAAGGCAATTGGGAAGTCCCCATTTGAGTTAGTGTATGGAACACAGCCCAAGATGCCCTTGCAAAACTTGTTACCTATTTACAGGTTTGTTCTTCAGGAAGATTTAGATATTCCTGAACCCTTGGACGAAAGAATGGAGCAGCTAGCTGAATTGGATGAAATGAGGAGAGTGGCTCAAAATCAAAATATAAAGTTGCAAAAGCAGATGAAATATTTATTTGAAAAAAAAGAAAAGGATAGGAAATTTGGAGAAGGTGATCTGGTACTGATGTGGAATGCAAGGTGCCAGGAGAAGGGAAAACATGGGAAGTTTGAAGCCTTATGGCTAGGGCCTTTTGTGGTGGTTGGAAAGAAAGGCGAAGACTCATACTATTTGCAGAATATGGCTAGTGAAGATCAAGAATTGCTTGTACATGGGAAATTTTTGAAACAATTTTTCTCTTGAAATAATGCAGAGGATTAAGGGTTGCCAGTGCATGGACAACTCTTGATGGTCCTCTTTGAAATTCTTTTCCATGCACAGTAGTTTAGGAAATGAAAGGAACAGGATTTGCAAGTACATGGACAATCCTGATTTTCCTTCTTTTGAAATAAAAATTTCCATGTACAGTAGTATAGGGTCTCATTCATTGACATTGCCATTTGTTCCATTCTACTCACATGTTCCATAATTTTGAGTTTGGTCTACTCACCCAAAAATCTGAATCCTTGCAATGATCTCACTATCATTCATCCCCAGACGGAACCACTGTTGGAATTGTAAAATTTTGAAATTTTTACATTCTATTGCATCCAAAAGTTCCAGTATTGAGTTCTCATCATAAGCATCAAAGTCCCTCTTTGTATTGTCTTGCTTGTTTTCTGTCATAAAAGCCATTGAATCCATCAAGTTTTTCATTTTTCATTAAAAGACCCGAATCGGCAAGACATTGTAAAAGTCTCCCTGACCTAATTTTTCACTAATATATGTTTGTTGCAGACTATCGGTAGGACAATTTGCTTGCTTCAACGAACAAAAGAAAGGAATCATTATCCAAAGAAATAAAGGATTCACAGTGAATATAGTGTGTTTTACGATCTATTTAGGATCGAGACTAATTGCTTCTGGAATGTACGTAAAAGATCGATTATTACAACATTTAATTTAAATGATTACAAATTAAATGCTCAAATGAAATAATGAACATAAAATAATTGAATAAATGCCAAGATAAACTGAGAAAGAAAAGAGAGAAGAATAGAGAGACGAAACCAAAGTTGATAACGGAGTTAGTCCCTAAGGACTACGTCTCCGGGTCCCTCTCCAATGGAGGACCGATCCGATTAGCTCCAAATTCAATTACAATGGCTTCAAGACTATCTCCTTCAAGCATTCAGCAGCATGACAGTACTCTGATATGCAGAAACGTCTTCAATCTCTCGGGCATTCTCTCGCTATCTCCACCTGGACTTCTAAAATCAAAGGCCTATACCCCTCCTTTTATATAAAAAGTTTGCCTAATATGGCTTAACCAACAAAATAATGCATATCTTCCTTCATCAGCTCGTATCAGGTCTATACCATCCTCTGAAATCTTTTGGTTATAGTGGTTTAAGCATATCTTGTTTGTTTTGGCTAAATTTTCCCTTTGATAGAGGCTCGGCCACTAATAATACAATAAAATCAAGCTAACTCCCTATATATTTTAGGAGTGTTACGTGGTGCAACGGTCGTTATATCTTTTGGTTGGATGGAGGTCGGCGGTTCCAACCCGCCGGCCTCCGTTTTATTGGCAACACCACAGACTTTAAACAATAAAACAAACGCCTTACCATAAATAATTGCGGCACCCACTTGCGGTGCAACGGTTAGACCCCCGGCCGTTCCGCAGGGGATCACGGGTTCAAAACCCGTCACCAATTTTGTTCCAACGGCAAAAACAAACCCGCGAATGACGAGCACAGCGATAATGCCACGTGTCAGAGGATGATTGGCCAGAAACCGCCACGCTGTCTGCTGACGAGGACACCCGTACTGCCAACTCGGTGCCGCGTGTCAAACCCCTATTCGACGAACATGCTGACTCATCCATCCACGTGTCGTGATCTAACTCGCCGGAATCTGCCACATATGCTGCCACGTCGGAGTACGGAGAGACACGTCACCTGTACGGACGGACACGTGTCAGCCAATGATTGGTCCGTACAGATGACTCATATGCCACGTGTCTCGCTGGAATTTGACCATGTAGAATCCGTACAGTACGGACAATCCGCTGACGTCATCCTCTGTACCCTCAAGTTGACTGAAGTTTGACTGCTTGTAACTCGAGCATACGACGTCGGATTTCGACGAAACGAACGCCATCGGAATCGTCTCGACGAGCTCCTCGCGATGATGCCGGTTCCGTCGATTTCTAAGATGATTATTTTTTTCGCCTTCTGGACGCCCCTGAAGCCAGTTTGACTGGAAGTTGGTAGCGTAACTTCACACAAGCGGAGTCCTTTTAGGCCCGTTCAGGATTTAGCGTTGGAACCCGAGGGCGTCGTTCTCTTTCTGATAGAGCTAAAATCTAGACATTGGGAACACTTCAATTTTCACTAAAAAATTGTCCCTCGGATCAGGCCTCCCCACTGGAGAGCTTTAGGACCTCCGAAAGCTTGATTACTTGGAAAGTAAGTGAGGGTAAAGTTCCCTCACTTTACCAATCTCCATCCATCTTGCTTTGCTTGGATGCATCCCCTTCAGGCCCCCTCTGAGGTACTCAACATTTCCTCTTCGTGAAGTTCTGACATTCCTGTCGAGAATAACATCTTCTGGCAACTCTGACATGTACTGTGGTGAAAGGTCATCAACTGATGGAACCTGAATGTCCGTGACCTCATCTAGGATCATTGGAGGCTCATACAGTTTCAAATTCTCAACATTGACAACCGAGTAAATATGCATGTATGGAGGAAGATTGAGGTGGAAGGCATTAGTACCAATCTTCTCAAGGATCTCAAAAGGACCATATCTAATTGGCTTAAGCTTTTTACCTTCACCTTGCATCCTTTCCTTGCTGATATGTAACCAAACTCTGTCTCCAACCTGAAAATGATGATCAGTGCGATGCTTGTCATGGCGAACCTTGTATTTTTCTTGGCTCTGTTCCAACCGTGCTTCCACTGCCTGATGAATTGCTTGGACTTTCTGGATGAACTTCAAAGCCTTCTCTGCATCATGGTGTCCATCTTCAACATCATCTTTCCCAAAAGTGAAATCCATCGGTGTCTTGGGCACATAACCAAAGCATGTCTCGAAAGGAGACCTTTTAGTAGAAGAGTGTGCTGCATGGTTGTAGGCATGCTGCACATAATGAAGACTCTCATCCCACAACTTAGGATGCTTACTGCAGTAACCTCTGAGTAGATGCACAACTGTCCTGTTTACAACCTCTGTCTGCCCGTCGGTCTGCGGATGGAAGGCTGTACTCTTCTTCAGTTTGGTGTCCATGAGTCCCCACAAAGTTGACCAAAATTCCCCCAAGAATCGAGAATCTCGATCCGATACAATAGAAGTAGGTAACCCAAAATGAACCCATACAAATTGAAAGTACAAATGAGCTGTCAGTTCAGCAGTGACTTGCTCTTTACATGGCATTAAGATACACATTTTGCTGAACCGATCAACTACTACATACAAATAATCATGTCCCTTCCTAGACATAGGTAACCCCCCAACAACGTCCATTGACACACTTTCCCATGGACGAGAAGGTACAGGTAGAGGTGTGTACAAACCCAATTTCCTGTTACTAGGCTTACTAGTTGCACACATAACACAACCTCTAATATATTTAGTTATAGTTTCTTGCATTTGAGGCCAATAACAATACTTCTGCAGCTGAGTCAATGTTTTGTTTACCCCAAAGTGTCCTGCAATCAATGAGGTATGTGCTTCTCTAATCACCTGTGCTTGTTCATCTTTTGGAACACACAATTTACCCAAGTGATATAACAGTTTGTCTTGCACATAATAGTCTTTCTCTTCTACATGTTTACCATTCATTAAAGCAGCATAGATATCCTTAAAGTTCTCATCATTAGCATATTGTTCCTGAAAACTTTCATGAACCATAGAACTATTCTGAAGGATTATCAAAGCATTCATCATGGGAGGTCTAGAGAGCATGTCTGCTACTTTGTTATGGGTACCTTTCTTATACTTAATTACCAAATGAAACTGTTGTAGAAAACCCATCCACCGAAAGTGCCTACTTTGTTGCAGTTTAGTTTGTGAGTGCAAATATTGTAGTGGTTGGTGATCAGTGTGGATTACAGTTTCTTTCCCCATTATGTAATGTTTCCATTTTTTAACACTCTGAACTAAAGCATAAAGTTCTTTATCATATGTGGGATAGTTACTTACTGCTCCTGAAAAAGTTTCAGAGTGGTAGCAAACTAGTTTACCTCCTTGCATGAGTACTGCTCCCATGGCAAACCCACTCGCATCTGTCTCGATCTCAAATGGTTGATGTAGATCTGGTAAGGCCAAAACTGGTGCGGTGCTCAACTTTCCCTTCAAAGTGTCGAAAGCCTTCTGCTGTGGACCTCCCCACTGAAAAGTTGCCTTTGTACTGGTTAATGCATGTAATGGTGATGCTATAAAAGAGAAGTTTGCAATAAACTTTCTCCAGTACTGAACTGCACCTAGGAAACTTCTGACCTCTGTGACTATACTTGGCTTAGGCCATTTTACAATAGCTTCGACCTTCGCAGGGTCTACTTTCAATTGACCACTCCCTACGACATAGCCTAAGTACACTAAGGATGTCTTAGCAAATTCGCATTTAGACATCTTTACATACAATTTTTCTTTTCTCAATACATCAAAGACTTTCTTTACATGACTTACATGATCTTTCAAAGTTCGACTGAATACCTCAGATTTATCATCTTCTTTGGCTTTTACAAGCATCAATACAAAGTTTTTACTTGAGTTGACCAATCTCTTCATTTGACCAGCATTAACTAGTGTAAGATTAGTCTTCACCTTATGTGCCTGTACAATGTATTCTACCCCATCTTTAAAAAGATGATACTTATTCTCCCTATAAAGATTGGCACCTGTCATAAAAGATAAGGACTCCTAACACAAGCCCACAAATATCCAAGAAGGGACCACATAAACCTACCTCATCTACAAAGTTTCGCGGTGATAGCAAATCTCAATTTACATTGTTTTAGTTACTTGTGGTAAGAGCATCGCCATAAAACAAACCCATCCAAGTGGATATGGTTTCGGATGAGGTGTTGTAGCCAAATTAAGTTTCTTTACAACTTCTTCAGATATTAAGTTTACTTGTGAACCCGTATCAAATAGAGTATCAATCTTAGTATGTTTTGTTACAACACGAATGTGAAACAATTCATTTCTTTGCTTATCAACCTTAGGAGAAGATTCTTTACTTGTACTTGCACTGGCATTAGAAAAACTTGCATCAGATGAGAGAGATATACCTTTCCTTTTACCTTGGATTCCGGTAGCAACAATCTTTGTCTCATCTCCGGAGTCTGAACCAAGATCTTGTTGAATCACTGCAGTAGTCTTCTTGCCTTTATTACCTCCATATCTTTTCGGCCTCAACTCAGGATGAAGCTTCCAACATCTTGAATCATCATGCCCCTCTTTCTTGCAATGGGAGCATGTGGGTTTCTCACCCTCTTTCTTAGCTGTAGCTGTCTTCTTCCCTTTTCCTTTATCTTTGTCTTTTTCTTTCCCTTTAGACTTACCCTCGAACTTAGATGGCTTCTTGGAAAAGTTATCACTAAAAGTGTTCTTACCCCTTGACTCTATATGAGTAGCTTGAACAGACACCTCGTCTAGATTGTTGGGACTCAACATCAAAATAGTGTGTCTAAGGTAAGAATGTAAACCACCAATATACTTAAGTAATGTGTCTTGGGTATACAAGGGAACATTTAGAGCAATGGCCCGTTTCCTAAACTCATGAGTATACTCCTGGACAGACTGCCCCTTACCTTGCCTAAAGGTTTGCCAATTCATGGTTAACTGTTGCATGTAACCTAAAGGGTAGAATTGTTTCCTAAGGGCAGCAACAAACTCCATCCAAGACATGTTAACTTGACCATGGTGAGCAATTTCTTCACGAGTTTTACTCTCCCACCAGGTGAGAGCTGTACCTCCCAACCGGAGAGTTGCTAATTGAATCCTAGAAGCATCTTCTACTAGGCCTTGTATCCTACAGTATACTTCTACTTGTTGGACCCAATCGTCTAACTTCTCAGCATTTAACTCCCCACAGTATTTAGGTAACTCAAATTTTACATCAAGCTTAATTACAGGCTTAGATTTGCTCTTAAATGGATTTACATTAGAAGAAGGAGAAGGAGAAGGAGGAGAAGAAGGAGGAGAAGAAGGGGGAGTAGAAGGAGGAGAAGGAATTTCTGAAGCTTTCCCCTCTGTGTCTTTCTGCTTCTTGTGCTTTGAAGAATCTCCCTTTTCACTCTTCTTCTTTTCAGCATAAAGTTCGTCCACCATTGCCTTCATGTCAAGAAATAGCTTCTGGAAATCCTTGACACTAAGCTCTGAACTTTGTCCACCTTCTTTTGCTTCCATCTGTGACGGTTGATTAACTCTTCGTCTTCCGATTTCTGGATTGTATTCTTCAAGTTCTCCTTCGCCTCGTTGCAACCTGGATCTCGTTAGCATTCAAATTGCAATACAAGCCACATACATAGCTCTGATACCAACTTGATCTATTTAAGGATCTAGGACTAAATGCTACAGAATGCTTAACGTAAAAGATCGATTATTACAACGTTTAACTTAAGTGATTACAAATTTAAATGCTCAAATGAATAATGAACATAACATAATTAAATAAATGCCAAGATAAACTGAGAAAGAAAAGAGAGAAGAATAGAGAGACGAAACCAAAGTTGATAACGGAGTTCGTCCCTAAGGACTACGTCTCCGGGTCCCTCTCCAATGGAGGATCGATCCGATTAGCTCCAAATTCAATTACAATGGCTTCAAGACTATCTCCTTCAAGCATTCAGCAGCATGACAGTACTCTGATATGCAGAAACGTCTTCAAGAACTCTCGAGCATTCTCTCGCTATCTCCACCTGGACTTGGGAAATCAAAGCCTACCCCCCTCCTTTTATACAAGAAATTTGCCTAATATGGCTTAACAAACAAAATAAATGCATATCTTCCCAAAACAACCCGTACCCTGACAATTTTGTCCTTTGTAATCTTCTGGTTCGGGTGGATAAGGCATATCTTGTTTGTTATGGCCTAAAAAGCCTTTTGGTTAAGGCTCGGCCACTAATAATACATGAAAATAAAACTAACTCCCATATGTTTTTGAGAGTATCGCGTGGTGTACCGGTATACATATATTTTGCTACTTGGGTGGTCGGCGGTTCCAACCCCGCCGACCACGCTTTACCACTCAATCTGCAAAATCCAAACAATAAAACAAACCGATGCATATACATAGTTAGATGTCTGTCCGCGGGCATAACGGCTACCGGCCATCAGCCGAGCCGTTAGGGAGAAAATCTCGGGGTCGAATCCCCTTACCAATTTTGTTAAAACAAACTTGACTTTATCGACCGACGAAGACTATTCACGGGGACACGTGTCTGATTATCATTCGCTACCACTACTGACGAGGCATATGACGTGTCAGGCTCCTATTCGCCCGTGATGCTGACGTGTCAAGCTGACTGTGTGCCACGTGTCCTGTTCTAACTCGCCGAAATCTGCCACGTCGGAGTACAGAGAGCCACGTCACCTGTACGGACGGACACGTGTCAGCCAATGATTGGTCCATACAGATGACTCATATGCCACATGTCTCGCTGAAATTCGACCATTTAGAATCCGTACAGTACGGACAATCTGCTGACGTCATCATCCGTACCCTCTAGTTGACTGAAGTTTGGCGCGCTTCTTTCGAGCATCACGATGCCAGTTCGGCCGAAGCGAGCGCCATCGAATCATCTCGATGAAGCTCTTAGCGATGGCGTTGTTTAGAAGCGATTTCGAGATGATTATTTTCGCCTTCTAGGCGCCCACGAGAACCCGGTTGTTGAAAGTTTGGTGGCCGTAACAAAGCGAGTCCTTTTTAAAACCCGTTCAAGTTGCGTTGGAATCGGAGCGTCGTTCTCTTTTGATGGAGCTAAAATATGGGCATTGGGAACACTTCAATTTTTCACTAAAAATTGTCCCGAGGATGCGGCTAAGTGTCCTAAGTCATTTAATATTTGTCGAGGTAGCTGTCTCATTGTACATGATTAAGACACATGCCATGCTCTTGTCTAATCCTATCTCACAACTTTCCTTTATAAGCAAGGCATCATATGTACATTGTAATATTCAATCTGGAAATCTTGCATCCATAATCATAGCATGAAATTTCTACCATTTCTCTCTTATGGAAGTTATTATTGTCTTGCAGGTGATCTTGGAGTGTTGAAAAGTTCACCATAAACTCCTACAATGAGCACACATGTTAAGAGATTTGAATTTTATGTACATAATCAATTGTAAGTGATAACTAAATCTTAAACAAAAATTTAATTGATAACTAATTTTTACATGTGATGTCCTAAATGAGTGTTGGGGTAAAACACCTATGAAATCTCAAATTGTAATGTTAAAATGAACTACATTCTTAATACTAAGTTATTTTTCTTAGCATTAATCAAATGGTTGAAAGGATTTAAATGAACACATAAGCTTATAATTTAGTACTTGAGGAATGAGTAAAAATCATGTCTTATAATGTTTGTGCACAACTTACCTTTATACATAGTTTTATACATGTATTTGCATTTTTCTTAGAATAATCTCATTCATATATTAATTAGCGCATAAGATTTTAATGAGTGTTCCAAACCCTAACTTGTATTTCAGGAGATAAATATTTATATACCGATGCATAAGAATACTACAATGAAGAGTTATCTAAAGGAATGTAAGTGGAGTGCAAATGGTTGGAACCAATCGACAAGCTTCTAAGATTCCACTTTTAGCCTCTTGCACAACCATTGCACGCACATTTATATCATTATCTCCAACAAGTAGACTTTCATTTTTTACCATTGGAAGAGGTTTCATAATTTTAGGGAGGTTAATTATATTGATTAACTAGGTTCCTAAGGACATTCCCAACCACCAAATTTTCTCTAGACCTTCGATATATCTAATCTTGGGCATATATTTTTTCTTAATTTTTGTAGTACTTTATATTTGTTTTGTTAGATTGTATGGTTATTACCTATTAAAAGAGGTGTATAATTTTAGAAGTAGTTTGCAGTATAGATTGCATATCCTAATTTTAACATAAGGTTAGATTTATTTTCCAAAACTAATGTTTTCAATTGTTAAAAAATTCCAATATCATTACTTCTAAGAATATTTTGAATTCAATGCTCAAAAATTTTATACTATTTGATTCAAATTTTGTTGAAGAAATAAAGTAAAAATATTTCAATTCCATCATATAAAAAATAATTATTTTAGATGTAGGCCAACAAATTGTACATTTCAATTAAACAGATTGTCACATAAAAAGTGAAATTTTATTTATTTTAATGTGTGTGTTTAATTAAGCCAAATAAATAAATTAAATATGTATAAGGGATTCCTAACATATGACCCACTTCAAGGACTAACTATTTGACAAGGCAATAGACTTTAGAAACACAAAATTAGAAATAGAAAAAACGATAGAAGTCTAAAAACTTATTTTACAATTTGATTTTCAAAAGATGGAAGTCTAAAACTTGCGGAGGTGATTTTTTTTTGTATGTATAATATTCTCTAAAGAGGATTGAAACAAATGGAGAACAATCCAATTTAACCATATGAAAGAAAGGAAAAATAAAGAAAATACAAATTTTTCTCTTAAACTTTTGATGTTGTATTACATCTGAGCTCTAAATATTATGATATATTTGTAATGAAAATCTAAGTTTTTTTTTTGCTTGGAGTTAAAGCATCGTACTAGACTACTTAGTCTTTCCCAAATGTTGTGTCAAACTCCTAAAAATTAACTATATCAAAATTGGATGAAAAATTTAGGGATTTTTGTTAGGTTATTTATAGCATAAATCAAATAACATATTCATAATTTGACTTATAACACCAAAAATCTATAAGAAACCCTACTAAAATAAATATTTAAAGAGGAATCTAGCTCGATCAATCCCCTTATTGGATTTGAAGTAATGGTCCATTGATGAATAAGATGGAAAATAATACTAAAAATAGATATATGTCATGAGATTATACCAATTCAAAACATCAACCTTAAAAATCTAATGAGTAATGGCAAAGGGAACAAATAAATAAAGCTAAAAATAATGGGATTAGGAGGCAATGAAAATAAGTTAAATGGACTCAAGAGAAAAGGAAACTAATATGCACTAAAAGAAGTCTGAGATGAGGGATATAAATTAGAGATTTTGGGAGAAACGAATAGTGTTAACAAAGAAAGTAGGAAGGATGTAGAAAATAGGCAGATCGGGTGGGAGATGAAAAGATCAACCAAATGGCATCAATATGATATGGATAGAAAGAGGAAATGTATGGGATATAAATAAAATAGTTTGGGTCATATTTAAAAATGAATTGAAAAGGAGGTGAAAACTAGGATAAAAGATAGTTTTTTTTTGGAGTTAAAATAAGGCATGCAAGAGGGAAAAAATAAAGGATTCCAAACATTAAATAACTAATATGGATATAAAAAAGAATCAAAATGGGAGAAGAAAATAGAGGGGAAAATGATTTTTGATCCTTTCTAAAAATAAATTAGAAAGGAAGTGAAAAATTAAGTTTTTGATAGGAATAAGCAAGAGAGGGAGACGGAGAAAATAAATCAAATGAATTCCACATACAATAACATGGGTATGGATTTGAAGAGGAATAGAATGGGGAGTGGAAACTGAGATCAAACCTAAAAATGAATTAAAGAGGAGAGTGGAAACTGAAATCAAACCTAAAAATGAATTAAAGAGGAGAGTGAAAACTACCAACAAAAAAAAAAAAAAAACTACAATTTTGAAAGAGAAATTAAGAAAGAATAAGAAGAAGAAATATGGAATGAGAAAAGAGAGAAAGAGGGTTTCACTATAGTTATATCAAACCTATAAAGGGATACAAAAGGTATCTAAAATCTTTATGGCATTGATTACATAAGAGACTAATGCTTCAATAATCCAAAAGCTCTTAAAATTGTTTCAACAAAGCTCCACAACAACAAAATGATAAAGGAATTGTAAGCTCACGTGTGTTGAAATGAGAGATATGAGAGGTCCTTCCATAGATTTTTGAATGGAAGGTGAAGGGAATCCTATCAAAAAGATAAGATGAAAAATTATAATTAAAATGATGGTTAAAGGTTTAAGAAAAGGGCTAAAAGTAAGGGGAAAATAAATAAAGTGAAAGAAAATTAATAAATAATGAGATTCAAGAGGGTAAGGAGGTCATAAGAAAGGATAATATTGACTTAAGAAAGGGAGAAAGAGCTAAAATATGGAAAAAAATAGTCAAAATGGGAAAGATGCTAACTAGACATAAAATCATAATAATGAAATCATAGAGTATGCAATTTTTGTTATGAAACAAATATTCAAACAGTGGTTTAAAATAATTTTATCTATTGTTTACATTTATCCAGAGATTGAGAAATAAAATAGATTTAGCATTGTTCCTCTCCATATGTTTGCATGGTTTAAAATTTTATGAAAAAAGAAAGGGTAATTTTAGTTTTTTTAATCAATTTAAAACAGCAAAATGCAAACTCTATTACTATTTTACATATCTAAAAAGCAAGGGAAAAGAAGGCTTTCCATTTTAGTTTAATACACTTGCATTCAATTATTTTTTCATTTGAGTTACTAGGATTTTAGGTGGAAAAAGCAATCTATTAATTTAGGTTTAATTACTATTCAAGTATTATTAATTCCATTAGATTAATTTATTTAATTCACATAAATGACTAAAACCTCAAAAATAAATTAAACTACTTTATTTCAGCTTGCATTAAAAAATCACAAAATATATATTTTTTTAGAAAACATAAGATTACAAAAAATAAATTTAAAAACAAAAATATAAAAAGATTCATGTTCAAGCATCATTTTAAACTCTCACAAACAAAAGATGTTTTGCACTCAAACATCAAACATTGAACTTAACCATTCAATCCAATCAAACCAAGTAAGTGATTAAATCTTGATTTCAAACCTATACAATCTAAACATTGAACTAAACAAAAAAAAGTGGACTTCAAATTTTTTGTGTCAACTTACTTTATATAGGCCACATTTATCATTTCATGTCAACTTACTTTATATAGGCCACATTTATCATTTCATGTCATGTATTGTAGGTTGAGATTGGATTTAGTAGAGGAAATATTAAGAGAGTTGAGGGAAAGCTTACTTGTTCTAGTGGCTACTATTCACAACAAGTGACCATCCTTAAGGATATCCAACAAGATAATTCTTGTTTGGAAGAAATCTAAATATTTAATTTTTTTGAGGTCTTAGATCATGCAATTGCACATTTAGAGATTCTTACAAATTAAAGGAGAACCAATATCGCCCACAAGGAAAATGTAACTAACAAGACATTAATCCCATCACCCACTTACTCCTTTCACTTGAAGATGGTAGTCTACCTCACTCACTACCACTTAATTAATCTTACTTGGAAGAAATCCAAATAGTTAACTTTATTGAGGTCTTAGATCATGTAATTATACATTTAGAGTCTCTTACAGAGCAAAGAAGAACCAACATCATCCACAAGGAAAATGTAAATTTTCAAGAAATTAATACCATCACGCTCTTACTCCTTTCACTTGAAGAGGGTAGTCTAAGTCACTCACTGCCACTTAATGCATGAGCAATAGTGAATTGTTTAATTATCTAATCAATGAGAACAATCTTATTCGAGCCAATTTTAGATCATAAAATGTGATGAAACAACTATCTCTCCCTCTCCTTAGAGGAGGGTTCTACTTTGTTGTTGCATAATAAGATTTCTATTAGTCCTTTAGAGTGGATCCCATTGGCATAGGGTGGTGTTAATTTGAGTGTCATTGTGCCTCCACCACCTAAGTGGGGATCGCTTGTGGCTCTTGCTATTTAGGATGCTCAAGATTGGTTGGTGGCTCCATAGCTTTTTTCAAGTGAACCTTCTACTTGGGATGATCCTTGTCTCTAGGACAATTCACCCTTCATCTTGTGCTATGACTTGTACATACTAGTTTTTTAGCTATTCATATCTTGATGACATTTTTATTTATAATTTGTTGTGAACTCTTGAACCATGCTTAGCAACTGATTACTTTTTATCATTTGCATACTCAATTTTTTGTTTAATATGATAAGCTTATTTAATAAAAAATATTAAAAGTCATCATCATCACTTAAAAATGAAGAGTTTTATATTATTAAAACTGAATTATGAAGATGTAAGGAGAAATATGATAGCATATTCTTACCTTATTTTTTGTAAAAATATATTTATTTATAAATTAATAATCATAAACTTTAACAATTTAAATTTTAATACATTTTAAATGTTAATAGATTCATTAGTAAAATTGTTGTTTCTTGATGTAAATTTTTTAATGGATTCATAGTAAAGTTTGTTTCTTGATGTTAATTGATTCATTAATAATTAGTAATGTTTTTGCTAAAGATTAGCTACTGTGTTGTTTTTTGTTTTGTTATCTCTGATGTAATTCTTTTTGTTTTCTTATTCCAGTAAAAATTGTTTCTTGAGAAGTAGAAGGTAGTTTTGTAATATGCTAAAATTATGGTGTTTTATTAGATTCAAGTATGGTTTTTAATGGAACTCATTGATCTATATTTCATGAACATACACTTATGAAATCAAAGATATTACATAATTGAATTACAATAAAAATATCAGCAAAATTACTTTTTACTAAATTATAAGAAAAATATATTTGAAAGTATAAATACACTTCATTTTATATTAAATTAAATTAGAAATTAGTAGTGTTTTAAAATTATTATTAATATAAATATGCAAGTCGCAAAGGGTGTGGGGGAGTCATGTCATGGAATTCGAGCATCCGAGGTGCAAATTAAAAAATAAATTATGAAGATGTGAGGGGAGAAAGGTTAGAAATCCTTGCATAAGCTCAAATTACCATCTTACCTAAAATAGTGAAAAATTTCCCCGTGTTTCCCAATTGCCATGTTAAAATTATAGTGGGAGAGTTTGTATAGAGTTATTCAGTCTACGCAAAATCAGAAATTGCATCCCTATCATATTACGGCATCGCAATTTCGAAGAAGGCATTTGCAGAAAAAAAATCTCTAAAATTGATTAGATCCCAATTGAAGTTGCTTTTGATCTCTTGCAAAAGCAGAGAATTTTGCAATGGCATGAAGGCTTTGTGATTCAAATCTGATCTAGTCAACATGGACGGACGGGTGGGCGATCATAACAATGGTGGGCAAGACGATTTCGGGTCGTTATTCGAAGGGATGGTGCTGATGACGCCCTCCCAAGTTGAAGAAACGCCACCTTCACAAAATCAACAACATCCTGTGCCTGATAATGAGCCGCCCAATACTGTAAGTCGGCCCCTTGACGAAAATCTCTTCTCTGATCTTAATCTTTACTCGATCAGCGAAAACCCAGTTCTTGAAGACCAGAACCCTTTAAGTTTGGATTTAAACAGAGAAAATCAAAATAACAGAAAGGGTTCGACATCTGCATCAGCATCCACATCCATATTCCCATCCTCATTATCTTCGTTAGTTAATACAAGGTCAGTGGAGTCTTCTGGAGCCAAACAAGCATCCCGAAGGAAAAAAAGAAGCTTTAAGATTGGTTATGGGAGGGATGATTTTGTCGATGATGGATTGCAAAATGGTGTTAGTAATGGCAATAATGACCATGGTTATGTTCATCTTGATAATAACATTTTATCTAACGTTGAGACTCACATATTTTCTCAAGGCCAGGCAGATGTTAGTCCTGGAGGACTGCAAGGGCAAACCTTGCCAACTCAAATTGATGAATCAAGCTCAAATGCCACTGATGAAACTGAATTATCTTTACCTGAAAAGAGGCTTGATTCTGCTGAAAGTGAAAGAGAGGCAGATCAGGGGCCCTCTCAAGACGATTCGGTGAGCTCAATTCATGTCCTAGAGAGGGACGTAGTGGCAGAGGAGAACAGATTGGATGATGTAAAACAGAGTGGATTAGTAGTTGAAGTAACAGGCCACGATGCTGCAATATTGGAAGATGAAGATGCTGTCCAGATTGAAAAACAGAGTAGTCAGGATGCTGATTGTGATGCCACAGAAGAGGCTGAGCATGCACCAACTAGTATAGAGGCAGAATCTGAATCAGCAGGATTATTTCTGATTGAGAAGAAGTTGAATGATGTTAAGGGTCAAATATCTAGCAAGCTGAAGGAGCTTCACGAAAGGGCGGCCTCAATATCTATGTCCAGGAAGGTAGCAGCACAGAGGAGGAGACAAGCAGCCGAGGAAGTAAATGTTACATCTAATAGGCATAAGGAGCTTGAAAAGGAATTGGAGGAGGCATGCGAAAGAGAGGATTTTGAAAGGGCAGAAATTCTTAGTGAGAGTCTGCTTGATGTGGAGAAATCGAAACAGGGAGCAATTGACGTGTTCAGAAGTGCTGATGCAGATTGTGATTCGATGGCTCTGACAATGCAGGAAATACTGGAATCACAGGTTCAGATAGAGGAGGAAGGCATTCAACTGCTTGAGTGTTTACAAAAGGTAGTTTTATTTTCTTTTTTGGTTTCATTCTGAAGGTAGAAAAGCACTTTTATGTTTGTCCTAAGTTTTGTTGTGTAAGGGCAAACTTGTTAACTTCAGTAATGAGATCGTCATTTTCAAGAGAGCATAATTTGTAGGACTGATCTGTCAAGAGGAAAGCTTGTTAATTTCAACAGCAAAATAATCACTAATTAGGCCTTTGCCTTTGAGGCTTTGTGCTACCTATGGCTGTTTTAGGAAATTTTTCCTCCCTTTTGAGTTTACATTTGTTTTATTATTTTTTGATTATGCAAAATGGTTTCCATGAAAGGGCTTCAAAGAATGGAGAACTATGCACAAGTAAAGACATACAACCACAATTTTCTTTTGTGCACAACAACGTCAATCCCTCATTTTCCTGTCCTTTAATGTTGCTATTTATAAATAGCCAGAGTACAATAGTGCACCCTCCTTTATAGATTCCCCAGGACACAACTTCACCTGTTCGCATCTACTCTACCCTCAGAGGATTGTCAATCTGTGAACTTGAACATAGTATTTAAAATTTCTTGAAATTCCTTCCATCCTAAATGAGCAGTAAGAGATGTAAGAATAGTGTACAGGTTTTTCACTTTTGATAAGTGAGGATTGAAACAATGAAATCCAATACTAAGGAGAAATTTGCATCTGTAGTCATAATTACAAAGCCAATAGTATCATCCAAGTTCTGGCCATCTGAAAATAAAATTATTCTGGCATTAGTCTCCTTAAAGTTGGGTAGATGACTCAAAGGAAATACAATGGTACCAAGATCCCGGATGGTTTTATCTGATTCCTACAGTGTAGATTTAGGTTGTAGTTCTATTTCTGACAGGAGTATCTTGTATTTCCTCTTAATTTTGGGAGAAAACTTTATCCATTTCATCTATGACAAAGCCAATAGAATGATCGAAGTTATGGCCATCTGAAAACAAAAATATTCTGACATTAGTCACCTTAAAGTTGGGTAATTGACTCAGAGGAAATACAATGGTACCAAATTCTTGGATGGGTTTATCTGATTCCAACAGTGTAGATTTAGGTTGCAGTTCTATTTCTGACAGGAGTATCTTGTATTTCCTCTTGATTCTGGAAGAAAATTTTATCCACTTCATCTAACTGATTTGAATCTTGCACACACTACTAGTGTGTCGTTATGAGATCAATTTCCAGAATAATTGTTCCGCAGAAATTGTCTTTTAGATATCCTAATAATAACTATTTAGTAATATTCCTCTCCTACATTCTCATGATCAGTTTTTTTTTTTTCGCACCTCTGGAATGAAGGTTTGGGATTTGCCACATGTGATTCTTTTCATCTGGAACTGAAATGTGCACCCTCTTTGTCCAATCTCTCAGTGGTCTACATGATCCTAGGTCAGTGAATTTGCTTGTTTATTGGTATTTTCAAATTTTGAAACTGCTGAATGTGTTTAATTAGTCGATTCCATGAATTTAGTGGATTTGCCTGGTTCATCAAGTTCTACTTCCAGTCATTCTCATATGATTACTTGCAGTGGCAATGTGCTTTCTTTCTTTAATAGCTCAGTTTTATTATATTGAGTAAACCAATGAAATGCCTGAAGTAATCTTTCCCCAGGATGCAGAAGTTTTTGCTGCTGATCTCATCAAGAAGGCAGAGAATACAGCTGAGAAGGAAATGGAGAAATGGGTACTACAGAAAGAGGCATTGGAGCTGCAGAAAATGGAAGTTGATGTTGAAATGAAAGTTATTGAAGATGCTGATGAGAAATTTAAAGAATCAATAGATGATTCTGTTAGAGATGACATTGAAGAGAAAAAAGAACTTTCCAAGAAACAAGACTCGCTGATGCAGGAGCTACAAGATTTACTTGCATTGGTGAAAGCAAAGGAAGAAGAGATATTTGAAAATGAAAGTAAAATACAAGATGTTGAGAAAAGGATTTCTGGTATGGTATCTAAATTTCAAGATGAGCGTGCAATAATAAAAGCAAAGTCTGAAAAACTAATGTCTATACAAGGCCAATTGGAATCTAACTCTGAAATTCTGTCAATGAAGAAAATGGATCTTGACAAGTCGCTTGCCTCAGCTGAATCAAAGAGGGTGAATCTTATTAAGTTAGCCGGTGATGCTGGAGAGGAAGCAAAGGTGCTTCATGAGTTGGTGGCTCTGAGGAAGTCAATAGCATCGTCCTTTATGCAGTCCAGGGAAAATAAAGTGAGGCTTGCTAAGAAGGAGCAGCAAATCTCTGAAGAAGTTGAAGACTTAAGACAGGAGGTTGCAGCTGCAAGAGCATCTCTTCAGGTGAGTCACTGCTTTTGTACTTTGCTTCTTATGGTTACATCCTTTTGTTTACCAGTCACTATTTTATATAAATTCACTCCATTGTGTCTGCGACCTCCACATCAAATTGCTATTCAGATTTTAGCTCATTGTTATGTTGTATTGTTATGGATGTGTTTTTGACTTCGAAGAACACTGGAGAAGATAATTCCAGCACTGTAGTCTCCACTTATAGTTACAGGAATTCTTATTTTTTAGATTTATGACTAGCCCTTGGATATATATATAGTTTTTTGATTGGTTACATGGGGAATTTTTAGCCTGGCCCGAGCCAGCATGGAGGCCACAATCGGGGGACATCCTCCCCGGCATGAACGCAAGTAACAGTCCACTCCCGTGAGCACGGTAGCCCAGAAGGGGCACAGAGCCCACGAGCACACCAGCCCAGCAAGGGAATGGGCCTCAGGCATGAACGCCTGGCACATGGCATGAACGCCATCAACAGCCTCAACACTGCGGATCAAGCCTGTGATCACAATAACCCAGTGGAGACTTGAACCTTGGTGGCCACAACAGCAGCGCCACCACTTAACCATTGCACTATGGGATGAACCCCGACTAGCCCTTGGATTTTACCTGAATGTAGTAATATTCTATATACCACTGATTGGCTGAAAAAATACAATTTTGAATCTTTCTAGGTCTCTATTGCACATCTGTGTGGTAAACTCACTGATAATTGATTTGGTATTTGCCAGTAGATAGTCATTTCTGTTGTTCTAAAAAGTCTACAAATTTTATATATGACAGTAAATGCTTATAAATGGATTGAAACTAGTGTACCAACATCTGATGCAAACTAAAAGAGACTAGGAAAATGAATTCTAGCAAGGAGAAACAGACACCTGTAATAGCTCAAGTATGCTAATATATATGCGAATCAGAAACAAATTGGAAAAATCGCTAAAAAATCATTTATCAAGTTTTTCTTCTGCATATATGTTTTATGCAATCATGATAGTGAAATGTCCATAAAATCATAAGTGACTGTTATGACACTGCTTTCTGCATCTTTTATTTTGTTTCGTACGTAAAATCTAATATAATCTTCTATAGAACCATTGGGTAGTACTCATCTACATCTTATTTTCTGTCCCTAGTTCTTGGTTTTTAGAATTGCTTATTCCAGTTCCTTGTCTCAAAGTTGATTCCTGATTAATATGATCCCTTCTTAGTTAACCTGGAGATTGATTATGAGTTCACAGAGCGGCTGTTAAATTTGTTCTGTAAGGTGCAAATTGTATCAGGCCATTTCCACCATTCTTGTGGTGGATTGTCTCTTATTATTATTAGCTTTTCTATGCCTTGTGTCTCCAGGTAAGGGAACTTACTTGAGTCTTCATATTTTATGATCTTGACTTTGTCAAAGCTCGTATGTGTCTGACTATAAGTAGTCAGGAAATCCTCTATGGTAGGATAAATTCAGACACTTCTGCATTGATTAAATAATTAGCATCTTTATTGACAATTGCACATCCCTTCATAATTTGAATTTGGCTCATTGTGCCTCGCATTGAAGAAAATTGTTGATGCAGAGGGGCAAATTGTAAATGATTCGGGATTAAGGAGTTTCCTGTCACAAAACATTGTTGGGAAGAAAGAAATTGAATCATGGAGGATGACAATGAACTTTGGTGTTCCTTTAGATTCTTCCAACATCTAATCCAGCACTGCCCGCAGATGATATTGTCATGCGATCCATTGGACCTTTTCAAAATTTGGCTGAATATAGATTTCCTGTAAAACCATCGTATCTGTTTCTTTGGCAAATTGCTGGTAGTCAAGTATTTCCTATCTTATCTGGTTGAGTATTAGATGCAAATATTTTGCAAGGCTCAATTTTGTAGTTCCAGGAGAAGATGTTGACGTGTGCTCTGAACTGATAAAGAAAAGGATTGACTGTCTACTCCTTGACCCTGTTACTGCCACCTGCATATGTCTATTCTGCACATCATGCCACAGTTTACATCAAGTTGGTAGATTTCTCAAAGCAAAAACAGAAAATGCAATTTACATGCATGAAACCCAAGACACTAAGTACTTGACTTTGAGCATCCAAAGATACAGAACTAATTGCTAGAAAATCCTTTGATGCTACAACAAGCTGACAGCTCAGCTTGACAATGGCCTACCATATGAGCTTGGGTTAAGTGTTCAAGTCAACAATATCAATGAAATTGATAATGGCACATTCATCATAGTTGTTTTCATCCTTAAATGAATTTAGTATAGTTGGATTTCCGTGCAATTGATTGATTCATCCTGCCACTTGGCTTTCCTGGTGAAACAGTGACATAATTAGTACATTTTAGTCAGACTTTTAAATCCATACCATCTGCAAAAGAAATTTAATACATTTTGTGGCCTGGTACATAGGACCTGCTACAAACTTCTTTTCTATGGTTCAGGGATTAGACATCCTGCTTTGAAATGCAACCCCTTTGGTGTATTCACTCCAGTGATTCCTGCCCTTTGGGTGATTTTTGAGATTCAGAATGCATATAACACTCTGTCAGAATCAACCTTACCCATTGTTTTCGGCTATTTTGGAGCTCATATTTATTGCAAGCTAAGGGTCAGAAAAAACTGAATGGGCATCATGGATCATAATTGCGAGTTCTTGTTTTATGACAAAGATGATGCAGTAATTTGGTATTGCTTTTTTATTCAAATCATTCTTCTTTATTTTATGCTGTAGTGCTGATTTTTTATTTTACATTCTTCTTTGGTGCTACTACTTTTATATTGTAGTTGATTTCTTTATGGTTTTGTTTGGTCATTATATGCATTATTATGCTTTATTTCCAGTCTGTTTATGACTGCTATATGCATCATATTCATTGATTACCTTCCTTCTTTGAATGAATATTCTCCTACTGTAAAAACCAGAGCATGGTTTTGAATGACTATTTCATAGGTTGCAGGATCGTCATGGAAATTTCATATGGCAAGCAACTCTTTTTGCAATTTAGTTGAGTGGTTTTATAACAAAGCATTTTAGAAAATCTCCTGCAAAACTGCTTTTCAGAATTTTAACCACCCACAGTAAAGGATTAGAATGATCTCCTTGAGTATGGTTTCATTTTCGTTTTGGCTAAAGCTACGAACTACTTTGTTCTTACTGAAAGATATTTTTTTGCTATACAAAGTTTAAAACTCCATTAGAAACTTGCAAGGAAACCAGTAACACGACAATGGTAGTCCGATAACTAAAGCCTTAATCAGGCACAAGTAGTTTCTAAGAAAGGGAACTGTCTAGAATTCTTTTTTATTAACAATGTGCTATGTAAAGAATAAGACATTTATATTTCTACTGCATAATACGGAGTTAATGACCTTTTTGAAAACAGGAGCTTTCATCTGCCAAAGCAAATCTCAATCAAGAGATCACTTCTATGAAGCAAAAAATATTGTTTATTGAAAAAAGGGGCCCAGAGTTAGAAGCAGAAAAGAAAGTAGCAGCTGCAGCAAGAAATTTCAAGGAAGCTGGGCGAGTTGCTGCTGAGGCAAAGAAATTAAGCATGGAGAAGGATACTGCTACCAATAACATGGAGAAGGCTTTGTCAGATTTGCAGAATCTGGAAGAGGAAATAAATGAGAAAGTTACTGCATTACAAGAGGCTGAAGATCTTATTATGGTAAAGGAAAGAGAGGCAGCAAAGGCAAGATGTGAGAGACTTCGACTAGTTGCTGCTTCTGCAAGGGAGGAATGGTCCACAGCACTCGAGGTTGAAGATCTTGAAGAAGCAGGAAATTTGCTTGGAGAGGCAGAAGCTGCGGATTCTGAAGCTGATAAGCTTCAAAAGGCTTGCAGTTTTGATGGGGAACAGTTCATGAAGATATCAAAACAATCTATTTCTGTTGCTACAGCCAGTACTCTTATGGGGAAGCAGTTAACAGAGAAAAGTTCTTGTGTTCAAACTAATGTGGAATGATCCACAATCGTTTCACCGAAAGTGGTGAGCTTGTGTTTCTTAGTATTGTATGTGTGGTCACCAAGTTGGACCCTTCAATAGTTGCAGTCCTATTTTTAGTCTAAAATTCATTTTTCCAGCAGATAAAATTTTCAGAATTTGCTGTCTTTACTTAAAATTTCTTTGTCTCCATTGCATATGCTTCATGTAATGTTTTTGTAGCAGAGTTTGTATTTTGAGGAATAGAAAATAATATTATAATTACCAATTCTTTATGTGAATTGCAATTTTACATCTCTTGTAGATGAAAGTGTGTTACTTACTGTCCATTTACGGAATTGGCATTGTATTTTTATATATTGATTTTCAATGCAGTGTAAATACCTCCAACTAAATGCATACAAAATAACAAACTCAGAAATACTACAGCAATATATATTTTTTATTTTTATATTTTACTCAAGCACACACATACAACTTGAAATTCACCTTTCTGATGAAACTTACAAATCTGAACATGCTAGTGTGATACACAGGCAAATCTGAACACATCTGAAATTTCTGAGTTACTCTGAATTTGATCTGCTTCTTGAGGGCTCCATCCCCAAGGTAATTGTCCTGGGAATGAAGTTGAATTTTGTTTTAATTTTCAGAAGTGCCTTTTGTTTTTCCTCCCAATGGTTACTATACCCTATGCTCCCTGCATCCCTCAACCATAGGCAACATAACTGACAAACCCATCCCTACTATTTCCTTATTTAACTGAGCCTGACTGATGCATCCACCTTATGTCATGTATTCGCTGACCCTAACTGTTCCTACACTGCCAGTCCACTTATTCAATGCTACTACTATGCTGCCACTCCTAGGCAGTGAACTCCTTGTACCATGGATGTCAAAAAGGGGACACAAGTCCTCCCTCCCCAAATTTACTTGTCCTCAAGCAAGACAAAGCTGGATGATTTAAAATGCCAATTGACTCCCTTTGGCAAGGGAAGACCATGATACCTCATCCTCCTTCACACTCCGTGCCTCTGTGCATGGCTCAAGTTCTCCCTTACCATTGGAACAACTCAATCAGATGTACTTACCCCTTTCCCAAGCATCTATGTGTTGGGTCCAAAGGCTCCTTGCAGCTGAAGCATGACTGCTTCCTCTGCATCTCACTATGGGTCATGTCACTTAGCTATTTGACTCCTAAAGGTATGCCCATCTCCTAGCGATCATTGGATCGAGAGGGTGCAGCCCCCAGTCTTTGGGAAAAGATTTGTGTGGAGTCCTTCACTGCTACTATGGTTCTCTTGTATTCACACCTCTAGTAATAAACTCATGGAAGGATCTACTAGGTGTCATGGTCTTCAATGTTAATGATTTAGAGGAAGAGGAGAAAAGAGTGTTAGATGGTTCCATTTTCAAGGCCCTTTTAACAACCGCTTGCAATGAATCCAGTTCAAGGGCTTTAAATAAGCCTTTGAGGGGATCTTTCAACCCTTCTGTGAAGATGAAAATCAAACACCTGTCTGAGACATCAGGTACTATCACCTCTGGAAATCAGCCATGCATGTATTCACTGCAAACTCCCTAAATTGCTCCTCTGAGTCCTGCCTCTCAAATTTGTTAGTCAACTTACTGTAATACTCCTTTTAGGTGGTGATAAGGCTGTGCCCTAAAAGTGACTAGGCTGTGTTAAAGTCACTCATGTGCAACTCCTTCCAGGTAAGGGATCACAAATTTAATTGCTGTCTCCTTGTACATAGGGATTAATGAAAAGTAAGTATTCAACTTTTGGATCCGAGCTCAAGCTTAGTCTTTGTTGGATTCATCAAATGAGGGTTTACTTTTTTTCCTGGTTCTGGTTTTTGACTTCAATGTATAGAAATAAATAAAGGAAATGTTCGCTTGAAATTTGGCACTTTTTTTTTTTATTCAGCATGGAGAGCATCCAAATCCTCTTCCTGTTGGTTGTCCATAGCCTCTTCCTACAACATGGCTTCTTTCTGCTAGAATGTGACTCTTGGTAGTCCAAAACCAATGATTGATTTTACTGGGATGTTCTGGTATGTTGATGAAGATGAAGATTCCCCTTGTGCACCACTACTTACAGGCGTAGTGGCATGGTTTGGTTCCTTCGTTCCCTTACCCTGCATACTCTAGATGAAGAGATTGATGAGTTCTTGCTGCCCATCCTCGAAGGATTTCATTACATTGAAAAATTCTTACTCTTTTGTATCATTTCATTATCACTCATTAACATGCAGTAGCTAATTTTTTTAATACTCCTCTCAGGCTGTGCAGATCTTAGCTCTGATACCACTATAAATACCTCAACTAAGTGCATACAAAATAAAAAACCTAGAAATACTCTAGCAATAAATGTTTTTTATTTTTATATTTAATTCAAACACATACGTACAATTTGAAATTCACTGGTCTGATACAATTTACAAATCTGAACATCCTAGTCTGGTACACATGCAAATCTAAACATTACTAAAGTTTCTGAGTCTGAAGTTTGATTTGCTTCTTGAGGGTTTTTGTCCCCAAGATAATTGGAATGACACACCTCTAGGATTTTGTTTCCAAGTGCCAAAATTGCTGAAAGCAGCATCACATACATGTGAATGAAGTTGAATTTTGTTTAAATTTTCTTCAGGACCTTTTGTTTTTCCTCCCACAGCTTTCTATACTCTATGCTCCCTGCATCCTTCAATCATATGCAATATAACTGACAAATCCATTCCTACTATTTACTTATTTAACTGACCCTTACCGATTCATCTGCCTTATTTTATTATTTAACTGGCCACAATTGACTGCTCTGCCTTATTTCATAATTTAACTGATCCTAATTGTCCTATGCCGTCAATCCACTTAATGCTACTCCTGCACTGCCATTCCTAGGAAGTGAATGATGGATGTTGAAAATGAGACATTACATGCAGACACTGCTCTTATTCAGTTTCCATTTTTACATGAGGGTGAAGTCTTTATGTATGGAATGTAGGCATCAAAGTCTACTTTGAATTGAACAAAAAGAATCTGATTGTGCTCACTGTTGATGCTCCGAGGCATTAGTTATACTTATAAATTTACAATCAAATATATTCTGCAAATTACATGGTCATTAGCATTTAAATGTATTAATTA
>VDFB02000013.1:268446513-268583315 GCA_007258455.2 Sequoia sempervirens | reverse complement strand
GGTATGCATATATAATTGAGATATTGAGGAAGTGTTGTGAGTACATGGAACTATCTTTATGGTGTGAGATGTTGAGATGATGTCTCTAGTGCTTGGTTTCCAATTTATCATGAGAAAGTTGAAGAAAAGAGAAAATAGTGTGATGAAGGTGTGTTCAATGGTTCAGAATGTGCTCTGGGATGTGCTCCATTTCTCTTTTGTGTTGATGTTATGCCTATGTGGTTTAAATATGTTGGTGAGAGATGATCAAAGATGTTATATTGAAAAGATGGTATGCTATTTCATTGTGCAAAAAAAGTTGTGTTCACTAGTGTGTGATTGTGCATTATAGAGGTGTTTGGGAGAAATTTTTTGGCTCCGCATTTCTCCATAGTTATGCTTTAGGTCTTGTGATTCTTAAGGTATATTTATGGTGTTGTTCGCTTTCATGTGTTAAGAGGATTCATGGTTTGGTGCTTTGGAAGATGTCTTCTGAGTTACAGTGTTATTTGGATGTACTGAGATTGTACATTCTTTAGGTGAATGTTGTTGAGAAAGAGTTTTGATGGATTTCAAGATGTTGGAGGAATATTCTAACTATGTTGAAGCATGGTGTGTGGTTTGCAAGTTGTCTTGAGATTGATGAAGTGTTCACTTAATTGATTAATAGTGCTTGCATGGGTAACGATCAACTTGGTGTTTACACTACATGCGAAGCATCTTCAAAGTTTGTGGAAGCGAGTTGAGGCATGTTAGGATAGATTTGGGTCCTATCTAAGGATTTGTGTGGTATGCCTTTATTCCTATCCATTACATGAATGCTTTGGTGTCGACCTAATTTGAATTTGAACGTTTGAGGTGCACTACCGACCTTGGAGAGGGTTTCAAGGTTGAGGATGGTATAAGTATGAGTTGAATTGATAAAAGAGATAAATATAGATGAAAGATAAATGTGTGTACAAAGTATATGATGTGAGTGATGTGAAATTGAGTATCTAGCAGTGCAAAATTTCAAGTGTTGTATTACTAGATGCAATGAGCATAATGTGTCTACAATCATTCAAACAAACTGTGAAGGTGTTGGAGTTGTTGTGGTGCATCTTGTGTTGCATTGAGATCATGTTATATGTGTAAAATTTCTTCTCTATCTTCTTTTCATTCAAGTACAGAGCCTTGGTTGTGAGCCTTTCTAGTTAGTGTGTCATATTTTGGAAATGAGCCCTTGTACTAATTTTTCAATTACTTATATTGTGAGATAATCCTCACCATGGTTTTTCCCTTCTTGGGTTTTCCATGTAAATTTGGTGTTGTCTTGTGCATGGTGTTAAAGTTGTTTTAGTTTTTGTTATTTTATTTTCATGCTAATACTTCATAACAAATTAAACTTTTAATGAATATTTGTGGATCTGAATGTTAATGAGGGTTTTGGTGTTTTGATAAGATACAATTGATTCACACCCCCCTCTCAGTTGTGTTGTGCATGTTTTGCACACATGCCCCGCATAGGCAGGGACCCCCTCTTTTTTGCTCTTGTTGGCCCATTTTGCTCTTGCCTCATTTTGTGTGCCCCTATCCCTAAGTCCAAGTCTTTGACATAATTTTCCTACTTGAATTTCGCCAAGTCTTTTTCCTTCACATAAGTGCCCCTACAGATTTCCCTTCACCCATTGCCCTGACATCCTCCAGGCCTTGCGGACCCGCTATTGTGGGTCACCTCATGTAGGTTGTTGCTCATGTTTCGCCGCTGAGTGGCGACTAACACCCAACTTTCACCTGCATAGTAGGCTCCACAGTTATTTTCTTCATTCAAGCCTTGACCAAGCATCCAAATGAGCATGGGTTCCTACATCTCACCTAACTTGGGTCTGCTATACCAAGAAATCAATGCATGCCATTAATGGAAATTGGCCTATAAATGCTACTTCCTACCCTTCATTTTACTTGGGGAATTCAAATCTGAGAGAGAAACAAAAACCCCCTTCCTTTTTCCGCCTTTTTCCTTATTCTTGCTAACTTGGCCCCTTCTCGCATGCTTCATGTTTTCCATCATTTTTTTACTTTGGGGACAAGCTGCCTATGGATTTGGGATGTTTTTGTGATTCCTAAGTGAACTTCCAAGGTTTTGTTAGGTTTTGTGAAGTTTGGGAACTTCCCTTCCTGGTTTCCGTCCCTCCATGGCCATTTGGAAACTTCCCTTCCAGGCCACCATCCCTTCATGGCCGTTTGGGAACTTCCCTTCCAGACCACCGTCCCTCTATGGCCATTTTGAAACTTCCCTTCTGAGCCGCTGTCCCTTCGTGGCCATTTCAAAACTTCCCTTTTGGGCTGTCATCCCTCCATGGCTGTGGGAGCTTTCATTTTGGGCCACCATGTGCTCATTGTCATTTCAAAAGGGCGACGACCCTCTGGCTTCCCCCTTCCAAATCGCCGCATTTTCAAAATGGATGCAAACTTCAAGTTTTCATCATCTAGGGCCCATCAAGTGGGTGACTTCACATGCCTAAAGGGGTTTGGATCAAATTTTCCATGTGTTTAAACATCGCGGAAATTCCCTTTCAGGCCACCATCCCTTTGTGGTCATTTGGAAACTTCCCTTCTGGGCCCTCGTCCCTCCATGGCCATATTAGAACTTCCCTTTCAAACCATTGGAACTTCCTTGTCAGGCCGTCGTGTGCTCATTATTTTTTCAAAAGGGCGATGACCCTTTGGCTTTCCCCTTCCAAATTTTTGCATTGTTCAAAATGAGTCAAATCTTAAGGAAGTATGTCTTGGCACTCTTTCTACCCCTTTTCCCATGTGCTAAAATTGAAAAATCTCAAATTTGCTAAGTTCTGTGAAGTTTGGGAACTTCCCTTCCTAATCATCATCCCTCTATGGTCGTTTGGGAACTTCCCTTCTGGGCCACCGTCCCTCTGTGGTTGTTTCAAAACTTCCCTTCCGGGTGGTCGTCCCTCTGTGGTCGTTTCAGAACTTCCCTTCTAGGTCGCCGTCCCTTCATGGTCATTTCAGAACTTCCCTTCTAGGTTGTCGTCCCTCCATGGTCATTACAGAACTTCCCTTCTGAGGCGTCATCCCTCCGTGGCTATTTCAGAACTTCCCTTCTAGGTTTTCATCCCTCTGTGGCCGTTTCAGAACTTCCCTTCTGGGCCGCTATCCCTCCGTGGCCATTTCAGAACTTCCATTTCGGTTGTCCGCCATCCCTTCACCTGTCATCTGTCGTCTGCCGTCTTTCTATCGTCCATCGTTCATCTATCATCCTTCCATCATCTACCTACCGTCTGTCACCCACCATCCATCTGCCATCCATTGTTCGTCGTGTGGCACCCGCACCCCTGGGCATGCATTAATGTTTATGGTCCAGATGAGCTCCAAATATGAATTATATGATATTTTCATGATGCATGGATGGATCTAACAAGGATTTTGTAGGATTTGACTAATGTTTGCCTTGATTTGTGTATGAAAGCATTTACAACACTTCATGTATGCAGGATTCAAGAAACCTACCATGGGTCAGTCGGGGAGGCCCATTGAGAAAGTTGAACAAGGAAAAGGAACATTGTTCCTTTCACGACTCATTTATGCCCACCTTTCCTCATAGCACCCATCAACAAAGCTGGAATTAGAAGAAGGCCTATGTCAAGGGAGTCAATGACAAGCCACATAGGGTGGCCTTGAAGGTGCTGGGAGGGATTAGTTGTTTCCTCCCTCCAAACAAACCATCATGATCCATCAGAAGTTGTTGTGTTAGATCAGGTACCACTAACCCATTCCACAATTATACAAATCTGCAAACGGTATGCACTCAATTGGATGAGAAATGTTTCAAATCCATCAGGGGAAGAAGGCAGCTTTCAGGCAGTTTCAGCTATAGTAAAAGGGAAATTAGCAAGAGGACAAAACTGCTACAGCACCTGGACACTACAGGACAAAATAGGGAAAAGACAAAAGTTGTATTTTAAATTGTTGAATATTGTGGGGTAGGTGAAGCCCTAGTGAAAGAAAATATGAGCCACACAATGTAATTCAATCCTAACCATTCATTTGGGCTTTGGAAAAATATAAATAGGGGTCCCCCCCTCATTTGTAAATGGTTGGAGAGCTAATGTAAAAAATATTTTGCAGCAATAGAAAGTAGCATTGCATGATCTATGGGTGTTCCTTTTGAGTTTGCTCATTTTTTGTGCATGTTTTTGCTTCCTTTTTAGTTTAGTTGTTAGTTTATTGAATGGAAGTGATGATGGTGTTTGTTGTTATGGTATCTTTAGAATGAACTTTCAGCCCATACTTTAAGCACTTGTTGATGACAAACTGCTGTGTAAAGTTAGCCTGGGCTTCTTTATTCCAATGCTACAACTTAGTTCAATTGCATGTTCATGATGTGCATGTGAAATCTGAAAATCAACAGACCTTAGGATATTGCACTAGTTTTTTTAGTTGTAGGCTTCTCTTGTTCAAGCAAAACCCAGTTTAGGGAGTTTGTCTACTGTAGCAGCCTCCATGATCACTGTCCATTCATGGTTTTAGATCCAAGAACCTCTTCTCTTCCCTTCCTTTTTTCTTTTTTTTAATAAGTAACCTAAGCTAAGGTTCATTTCACATTGTAAAGCCAAATCTAAAGATGAAAATAGAGTTCTAGATTGTTGTTTTGAACTTGTAGCAACTGCGCATCAATTCCATACTTTAAGAACTCCATTTGTAGACCCAACTTCCCACGCTTTGTAACTCATCCATAAGTTCGCCTTGTGATTCTAGCAAATCACATGAAACAACTAATATATTCCAAGCATTGTTAAGACCTGACATTAGAGACCTTGGGATAGTGTTCTGCAATTTGATTGTGGAAGATTGTCTTTCAAGAGAGGTGATGCGCCTATGCATTACCTGTGTTGAGAAGTGAATAAAAAACACATCAACAAGTTGTCTTGTTCATTCAACACTTGGCATATTCATCTTTATCTTGGATACCAAGCATTATAGATCTATCTTATGGCTTACTTTATCTATATTTTAAATAATTGAATCTAATATGGGAGTAGGGATGGTGGTAGTAGGAATAGGAGACACAAAATATGGGTTATAGGTAGGCTAAAAGGAGAAATGATAATAAGCTATAGATATGGTCATGGTGGGGGAAATGAAATGAGATATTGATGTATGTTTGAGGTGAGCTATGTAAATGTTAAAGATAGGAATAGTTCTAATAAGGTGGAAGAAGACACAAAAATAGTGTTGGGATGAGAAGTTCTAGCAGTAATACTAGGAAGGTGGATAAAAATAACAGTAGTAGGGATAACATGTAAAGTAGGTGGCAAAGTATTGGGATGAAAGGAAGAAGGAATAGGAATGGAGGAATAAAGCTCAAAATGAGAAGAATCCATAACAATAGTATCCAACATGGAAGTGGGAGGTGTGAAAATGGGCTTACCAAATTAAGGAACAAATCCATCAAGACGAGGATGAAATGAGCAAGTGACTTGAATGGGATGGGGAGTGGAAAATTATCCATTCAAACAATTATAATAGGTAAGATTAAAATCAATGCCTTGAAGCACCTTTAAACCAAATGGATTATTGATCAACAAGTTAGGAAGGGCCTCAACTAAATGTGTAGGACTATGAACATTGTCTAAACTAGCAAGCTCATGTGCAAAAATTTTTTGAACCAAGTATTCCTCATAATCAAAATCTCCTTTTATTCATGTTAAATAGTAGTAACAATACTAGTAACCATTTGAACAGCATTAAAAATAAAATTTTCAATAAATTAAACCATGTGATGATGTAAACAAGGGCTTGTTTTTAAGGGAATGTGAGGTTGTGGCCAAGACCTTGGCATACAAATAATTCACAAAACCCTAAATGAAAAATGATAGAAAAGGAAGACCCAATATAAAATCAAAATTATTAGAAAGTAATCAAACTTGTAACAAAATAGTAAACAATACCCAAGAGGCCAAAACAAGGGTGGGATGAGTCAAATAAAAATACAAGCACACAATGAAAAGAAAAACACTAAAGAAGGTATAGCAATGAAGCACAAGCCAAGGGAGAATACAATCCTTAATGGCATCTAAAAGTAAAATATGCAATTAGATAAGGAAAATTTGAAACCTTAATAAAGGACCAAACCCTAAGACTAAAACTCTAGACCGTGTAAGAATGTTGGATTTGCCAATTTAATACAGTAAATAAATTAAAATCTTCCTTTACAAATATTTTATAACAAATAATTAAACAATAATAAATCCTAAGCTTTCAGAGCAAAGACTAGAACAATTATTTTACATAATTAAATTTACATAGTTTAAATAAATCAAATGCTATACTTAGCTCAAAATTCACACGGAGGAATATATTGCTGAAGATATTGGAAAGTGATTTGCTAATGTGTGAAAAAGAGGGCCTTGTCAAATTGATTTAGAATTTGTAAAATGGTTGTATATCACTCTAATTTAGATCCGCAGTTACAAAACTAAGATCTATTGAGATCTACACTTGTAGAAACTGAACCTAATCCATGGAAATGATCCTAACCCACAAAAGTGGATTGTCAAAAAATTGATGAATGTTGTAGATGCCTATCAATTTGTTGTACCTATGTCTAAAGTAGGGTAGTGGCGAAATATCATTTGGAAACTTGACAAACAAAGATTTGTTCTTCTTTGATTAAGCCTATAAAAGATAGCAGGTAAGTGTGTAATATACCTAGAATAATGATGATGCAAACTAATAATGTCATTAAAATACTTTATGATGCTATGACGATGCTCTAATGTGAATGTTCCTCAAATTACATGATTTTAAATGGATAAAAAATTTCTAATAAAAAGCTAGAATAATGATGATACAAATTGATAATGTCATTAAAATACTTTATGATATTATGATGATACTCTAATGTAAATATTCATTCCTTAAATTACATGATTTTGAATGGATAAAAACTTTCTAAATGAAAGTGACCAAAAACAACGAGATAAGAACATGAGTGAAATTTTCTTTACACCATGATGATGAAATGCAACCACAAGATGCTCCTCAAAAAAGCTATAAGAGAACAGCACAGCACCAAAATGGACACCACTAACTACAAAGTGCAGTTGTGAAGATAGCAAAAAAAACAATAACAGCTCTCACAACATAGAAAGAACAGGAAACCCACATTACAAGCTGTATTTGAAGGTGACATTTTTCACTGAACAAGAGTCGATAACAACAAAGACTTTTTCCATCGAATTGAAAGCAAGCTCTTGTTATCTAATCCTAGACATAAACTTTTTTGTTTTGCTTTTACTTTTTAGGTTTATCTAATAATGTGGCAACATTTTTCATTTATTGGTTTTAAAATAGCCAATTCCATTGAATCATCAGTTCCAACAAACATGCATGACCATACCTTTGATATGGTGTTGGGGAGACACAAAAGTGGGTCTTGCTGACCACCAACTGTAGTACATATCTTTCACGTCTGCCATATCAACTTGTAAGTCATTTTAACTATCACAATCATGGAAATCCATTCCACTTAAATTGGCCCTTCCAATTCTCCCAAAGGTCATTTCCACTTAAACTTAGATGTGAATTTATGCAACATCAGCTGTGGGCCATTTTGTTTCAGGTCAGTATTCATTGAATGCTTTTTTCCATGAACACATACATTCAATTCAAGACTTCAAACAAGCAATGATGTCATTTCATTCATTTGGTGTTCTATACTGGCCAGTTTTTGTTAAGAGTGCTGATTTTTTCTCGGCTTTATCATTCATTGTTTGTCCACATACACTGCATTTGTATTTTCATGGCACCACAAAATCAGATGAAACCTCTTCAAGTTCAGGTTGTATTTGGTGTAGGCCATAGTTGTACGTTTTCCAACATAGGTTAAGGACGAGATTTGGTTTCTCATGATTTTGATAGAATGATGGAAGGAGATTTATTTAAGTTTGGTGTTATAATTAATACTTTAAAGTGAAAAGATATTTGTAACTAGTAAATTTATTATTCTATGTTTTTTGTTTTTTTAAATAGTTTGCATTTTAAACTTTTAATATTTCTAAATTATGAATATTTTTATTTTTCATGATCTTTATTAGATAAATAAAAATTTATTATATTATTTTTTAAAATATATAATGCATATTGCGTATGTGTATGTGTATGTGTATGTGTATGTGTATGTGTATGTATGTATGTATGTATCTGTGTGGGTGGAGTGGAATCATACTTCAAAATTTAGGTGAGGAAAAAGTTTACAATAATAATATTGTAAATAATTTAAGCATCAAGAGGAATAAATCTAATAGGAACCGGATCATGGTTTTGGGATTATCCCATCTAATTAGCAAGTTTTGTTCATCAAATGGAGCTCATGACCCTTGTTAGTAGAAACAAGGCGATTTTATTCTTGGTGAGCAACAGAGCAAGAAGCATGGCTCCAGTAATCCAACACCACCAAAAAATAAGCAACATCCAATACAAGTTTATTGGTTTACAACTAGATCTATAAAAGCAAATTAGAACAAACCATCGACTTAGCATATATATAGAAGTGAATTTCAACAAAAGCAAGCTAGAAATAAAAGTTGAATTATCATCTTTTCTAATATTGAACATTTTTTTTCTAAAAGCAGAAATCCTAGGTCAATCCCTAAAAATAATCATATGCAAAGAAAAAGGTTCTAGTTTGAAAAACTAAGCTTTAATAAAAAATAAAGAATATATGATTGAGAGTTTCCTAATGCTCATATAGACAAAATAGCAAAGATTAATGATTCCTAAAGACATGGGTTTGATCTAATGGGAAGAACTTGATATAAAATACACCAAATAAATTGTTCTTTCTTTGGTTCAAGAATAGTTCTTCAAATAATTTGGAATATGTGTTAGCATGAGCCAATGGAAGACTATAAGCCCCATTTCTTATACAATTTATTTGACAATTAAAATAGTTAATAAATGTGTATATTTTTTCATAACCATTTACTAGTTTCATTTGACAATTCTTATTACAAATAAATGTGTAACTTTAGAATTTCATAAACATTTATTTAATAATTAATACTACTAATAAATGTGTAGGGGAATACGGAAGGGTAAATATTATGGTATCTCCTCACTACAAAAAATATCTATAGCTAATTCAAACCCAAACAATTCTCCCATGTCAAATCTAAGGGATTTGAACCCCATGTTAGATATGTGAATCTTCACTGACTACATTTTTATCTCCTAAAAGTTTGACCTAGTGATTGATAGTGGTGCATATGATTTTTGGTCTCTTCTTATCTATTTGGAACTTGTCCTTCAAGCTTTAGGTTTTTACTAGAAAACCCTAAAATCCTAAATCTTCCCTTAGGAAGCCTTCTACAATGTTGGAGCATCAAATTTCTTTCCTTCACATAGTTTCTTATTTAGGCAACCATCATGTTTGAGCTTTATCAAATGGTGTTCTATAGGAATAGGTAAAACACTCTCAATTAGGTCTAATTTTTAAGTTTAATACTATTTGGTGAGTGTTTTAGACTTGTATTCTTAGATATCTTAAATATGACATTCTAGCCTTTTTGACTCACTAAAAATATTCCTTATTGCCCAAGGGGTTTCATTATTTTCTCTATAATTTTTTTGAAGATAGGACTCTGATAATGGAATATACCAAATTTTTTCAAGAAAAAAGTGTCCTGATGATTAATCGATTATTTCCTACCTTTAATTTCATGAAAAAATACTTTTATGTCTTGCCTATTTGGGGTACAATTATCCTATCGTTTCCTTTAGTTCTTAGTTGATCCTTATTTACAAGATATTGGGATACTCTAGGTAGATCTTTGACTTTAGACCCAAAAAATAATAGTTTGATTCATTCTACATTTATTAGAATTTGCATGGAATTGGACATTTTGAAAGGCCTATCAAATGAGATTTGTTTCTAAGTAGAGGATAGTATTTGGAAATCTTATGAACTAAAAATAGCTTTTCGATACAAACAATTTTTCCAAGTTGGTCATATTGTGGTGGAATGCCCATTAGGGAAATTAAAAAATTCTAAGAAAGATACTCAGTGTAAAGGTTCATTTTTATTTCATTTAACAATCAAATTATTGCACTATGTTGTCATTAGTTTTGTCATTGATGTCAACCTCTAATGTGGTCATGATGAGAAGGTGTTTGTGGAGTTGAGCAAGTGTTACGAATGCAACAAAGTCACTTGGTTTCCAAATTCTTTAGAGAAATTTGTATAAAGAATGTACAAGGTGATAGGGATGAGTTATGTGTTATGCTCCACATTTCTTCATTCTTGATTTTTTTCTTGTGCATTTTGGATTTGATGATCAATAGTATTTGAAGGTGGTATATCCAAAGTTTCAAGTTCTGAATCGTGTGGTAGTAGAATATGTGTTTGACAGTGGGGTGATCCCACAATAATGGGTTACAGTTTTTGGCCAAACTTGACATTAAAATCAGGATTTTTCACCAAACATTCACTTTCTTACACCTATAGCAACTAAACCATTAAGGTTTTGAAGATGAATCAAACTAGTTATTTGTTAGATATTTTGTGTAGATTCTAATTATATTTTTTTAAAAAAATTAAAAAATAAATTGTGAATCATTTTATGTAATTTTAAATAACTTTTTTTTTCTACTAATCAACATTTTTAAAAAGTGATGTTTATTTCGGCACACATAACTTTTTTTGTAGATAGGATACAATTCTAATTTTTAAAATACAATTTTTTCACACCAATATCTAGGGAATGGATATTTTTTCATAATTTTTTGTTACATTTTTTTTTTTAAATTAATTTTCCAAGTCAGCGTAATTCTAATTTGGACAGAGGTGTACTTTGACCTGCGTAACTTTTTTTGTATTCATTTGAATTAAATTATTCTTTTTTTGTTGGAATAAGGACATCAATACCTAGTAGACATATATTTTTTAGAATTTTTTTTCTCTCTTTTTCTATTTTTTCGTATGTGTGAAATAAAGAATTTGATGTTCATTAAAAATCCTACATTCACAAGAAATAAAAAATAAATATAATAATCAAATTAAACATATTTAAAATTATACTTTTTGGGAAGATTATAATAAGGGCTATAGGATTACAAAATATAAATTTTAAAGGAATTCATTTGATCACCCAAAAGGTAAATCAAAAGTGGTTTTTTATCAGCATTTTGATAGGTGTAGAGGAGACTCGATTATAGGTATGTTTTAAATCTAACAAGGTTCTATCCAAGGGGGTTTGATCTAAGGGGGTTTGATCAATCCCCCTTTAATTAAAATAATTTAAATGGAACCTTTAAAGTCATAAATCATTATATTTTATAAAAATATGTGATTTTAGGCAAAAATCAGGATGTCCCAAAAAGTGTAACCCATTATTGTGGCAACACCCAGTGTTTAGCTTATGAAGAGGGTTGTTTGGGAGAAATGGAATTGCTCCACATTACTCTATGTTGAACTTTCTTGTCTTGAATATTTTGGAATATGCTAATGATTCTTGTATCTATCTTCCCTTGGATGGTTTTGTGTTCAGTTGTTCCACAAGCTTGGTTCATGTGTTGTGTCTTAGTGGTAGTTTGATGAGTTGCACAGGATGGTAGTATTCTCAGTTAAATGTGTTTGTGCTAGTGCGTTTAAATATTTTTTTGGTGTTGGAATATTCTAGGATATTGTGTAATGTTGCTATGTGGTCCGTAGGATGTTTTCGGACCTAGTGAAGTATGAATTTGGTTGCTTGGTAGCATTATTGCCAATTTGGCCAACTTGGCATGTTAGCACTATTTACAGATGTGCTTTGTGGTTTGTGGAAGCTTGGTGTAGCATGTGAGTGTAGCTTTGGGTCCTAGTTAACCCTTGGTGTGGTTTACCTTCACTTCTTTCTAGTATGGACTTGTGTTTGGTGTCGATCTATTTGGTGGTTACACATTTGAGTTGCATACATTTCATTGAAGCCAACTTGGAGAAGGTTATTCATGGTTGCAGAAGGTATATATGCAAGGTCAAATGTTGGAGAAGTGTGTGGTGTGAAGAGTGGTGTAAAATTATGTATATGTGATCATGTGTTGTGATATGATTGTAAGCATGAATAGCTAAGACTACTAAAAGTAGTGAGCTAAAGGTGTCTACATTTCAATGTGCCTAAACTTGTTGGAGGTAGTGATCCAAAGGTTACAGATGGTTGTGGTGGATTCTCTAGTTGCTCTGAGGTAGTGAACCTCCCTATAATAGTCTCTTTCTATTCTCTTGTGTTCTATAAGAACTGATCTTCCTGGGCAGTGAACCCTTGGTAGTGAGCATTTCTTTCTCTTGGATAGTGAGTTGTTTGTGAAGTGATCCCTTCCAAAAATGAACCTTTTTTAATCGGTGTTGATATTCATATATATGTGAGTTAATCCTCACTATGGTTTTTTCTTGATTAGGGTTTTCCACATAAAATTTGGTGTTCTATTGTGTATGGTTGTTGATGTATTGATGTTTCATTTGTTTACATTCATGCTAATTCTTAACAAGGGTTTGAAGATTAATGAGGGTTTAAAGGCTTTAATGGACAACTGATTCACCCCCCTCTTAGTTCTATTGTGTTTCTAAATTGGTATGAAATAAAAGGTTCCTTGGAAGAAGCTTAACCACTTGAGGTCAATTTAGATGGCACAAAAGAATGGTGTCAAATTCCTTATGTTCGATGGAACAAATTATTCCTTCTATAAAGCAAGGATGGAAGCCTTTCTTGTCTTATTAAGGTTTGGTCTATGGAAGTCAGTTGAAGATGGATAAACTATTCCTACTACTCCTCTGACAAGTGAAGATGATATCAATGATTATGAGAATAGTGGAAAAGTGAGGAATGTTATTTTCAATGGGCTTTGTAATTCAAAAATTGTGAAGGTTATAAGCCACAAAACTACTTAAGAAGTTTGGGAGAAGCTGAAAAGCATTTATGAAGGAGATACTAAAGTCAAGCAAGTAAAGATGCAAAATTTCAAAGCCAAATTCAAAACCTAAGGATGTTAGAAGATGAAGATATTGTTGGCTAGGTGGATGAAATTGTCAATGTCATCAATGGTCTTGGTGGAAAACTGGAGGAAAGTGAAATTGTGAAAAAGGTATTGAGAACCCTTGATAAACATGATAGTGCTAAATTTTCTACTATTGAAGAAACTCAAAATTTGGATCAATATTCTAGGGATCAATTGTTTGGTTCTTTAACTATGTTTGAATTAAGAGAGTTTGACAAAGATGCTCCGAGGAAAGAAACTGCTTTCAAAGTTAGCAAGAAATAGAGGATTGATGAATTTGATCTAGATGATCTTGATGAAGTGAAAGAAAATTTTGTAAGAAGATTGAAAAATGGTATTGGAAAATGTAGAGGTAAGGTACGCTTCAAGTGTTTCAATTGTGGAAAGTTAGGTCATTATGCTTCAAAATGTTTAGGAAAAGTTTCAAATGAAAAACATAAAGATCATAAAGGTAAATCTTTCAAGAAGAGTTTGTTGTAGGTATGAAGGTGTTGTCATTGATTTCAATTGGAAAACTAGTTTCCAACTGGTTGTTGTTGTCATTGATGTCATTCATGATGGTTATTGGCTATATATGTCAAGGATATTGAGAAAATTGTAATAAAGGATGATTGCAGGTATTAAGTGTTTGCAACGGGTTTTGCTTTGAGATTTGTTGCTATGCTAATAAGGATCTAAGGTATTCTTCTTGGTTGTTAGTGTACCATAGAAAAAAGGAAACTTGATTGATTTGGGGAATAATTGATGATAAATTGGACTTAATAAGGCCTTTATTTGGTTTTGTGAGGTGATTTTCACGTCCACACTAGGTCTTGGACCCTTTCAAATGTATTTATTGATGTCTTGTAAAGGTGTTGTAAAGTGTTGTAAAGGACTTTCATGATTTTTTGGACTTAATGAACCCATCCTCCCTTAATTCAACATTATTAAATTAATTTAATAGCATTATTACACTAATCTAGAAGGCTTGTAAACTAAACTTAACTTCAACCTAGTGTTGCAATGTGTTTTACACATTCACATAATTGGTTCTTGTGCCTTTCTAGGCTATGTGGACCTCATTTTAGTGTTGAAAAGTGTATTTAATCACACTTTCACATTGAATTCTGTGTTCCAAGCCCTAATTGACCTTTACATCATCACTAATAGGCCACTATTACCTCATATTGTGCATCTTGAGGCATAATTTGATGAAATACCCAACGAAGTCATCATATAAACCTTATTTCCTTACTTCTTAGCATCCTAGCTATCAAATGGGCCCCTCTGGGACTAATTTTCTATATGTGGTGAATCAATCCCTACTAAGTGGGACTGATTCACTCAAGGTGGTGAATGAGTCCTATTTGGACCATTTTTTACTTTTGAGTGGGAAATTTTGGAATTTAAGTTTTATTTTTCTTCATGTCACCCTTAAGGATCCAATTCATGGGTGAATTAGGATAATTTCCTATAAATACAACCTTCTAATCCCTAATTCATGATCTCTTAACTCATTCACACATCTCTCATCATTCATTCATCATATATCTTCTCTATCAAGTCAAGCAAGTTAGGGTTTCATCATTGCAAGTCATCAAGTTAGTTTCTGAAGACATTCAAGGGTTGATTCTTCAACTATTGCTACAGAAATTCAAGATCAATCATCATGGAAAGGTAATAACTCCATTATTGCATGCTTCATTACATTCTTTTATCATTTTGGTTTAATTACCTATAAAGGGGTTTCACCAAGGCAAACCCCCATGCCTTAACATCCAACATCTTTCTTTCTCTTCTTGTGTGTTTGCATATTTAGGCATCTTAGAGGCTTGGAAACCATTGAAGATCAACTTTCAAAGTTCTTCAAGTCATCTCTTCATTGGATAAGGCAAAACATCAACAAAATGTCACTTTCAGGCCCAAATCTGACAATTTCATAACTGGACACCTAGAGAAGCAAAAAGTGTAGACCGAAGGCTCCTATTTCCACCTTTGAAACTTCAAAAATTCAAAAGTGGACTCATTCACCATGGGTGGAAAATGAGTCCCACTTCTAGGCCTAATTTTGGTTTTCTGCATTTTTGGATACCCATTTGTCTAAAATAAGCTCCAAAACAGTTACACAAAACTGGGACTGTTTCGACCAAAATTGTGAATGAGTCCCACCAGGCCTAAAAATTAGGATTAGTAGCATTCCAAAATTCATTTCCAGTCTTCATCAATATCTCAGGTGCACACTTTAAGTTTCATCCATTTCTGTTGCAGTTTACTATTCATTTCTAGGTGTTTTTTCATTACATAATGTGTTTTCAAACAACGTGCATTTCTTTAGTTTTCATTCAATAATCAATCAGTTTTATTAGTCTATTACACTTAGATCATTTCATTTAGTCATTATTACATCATACATACCTTATTTTGAGTGAACCACCAAGATTTTGGTGTGGGTTCTATCTCTTTCCATTAGGTGAAAGACCCTAATTGAGCAAAAGAGACATAGCATCCCTAATCCATCCAAAATCTATGGTTCAGTTAGAAGTTTCCATATCTAGGTTTTGGGTTTTTGGATCATTGTACAATGTGAGTTATGTTCACCAGTTGTGAACTATGCATTTTATGTATCTGGCTGAGGTTTGGGAGAAATGATGTTGCTCCAGATTTCTTCTTGTTCAAATCTTATGACTTACAGTTCTCAGGATAAGTTGCTAAGGTTTTGTTCAAGTTAATTTTTTTATCTGAAAATATTATATCGTGTTAGGGCTATGTGTGCTTATTTGATTTGTGAGGTTTTACACTAGTTTGGTTGACCTTGTGTTTAACACTACTTTCAAATTTTATGGAAGCATGTTGAGGCATGTTGGGACTTATTTATGTCCTCATTAGATGTGTGTTTGGGTCACCCTCATTCTAATTCCATCATAGAATGCTTTGGAACCAACCTAATTTGAATTTATAAATGCAAATGGCAGTGGCCAACTTTGGTTGAAGTTAAAATTTGAAGAAGGTATAAATAAAGGTTGAGATGTAGAAAGGAAATGAATGCAAGCAAGATAGACATGAGATAGATGTGAAATAGTGTGTATGTGATGTGAGGTTGAGAATATCAATACAAAATCTAACAGTGAGTTTCTAGAAGCAGTGAGCTAAAGGTGTACTCTATCATTCAAGCATGTCTGCAAGTGTGTGAGTGTATTATGGTGGAAATATCCATTGCATTGAGATTTTTTTCTCTCTATAACAAATCTCTTCTATATTCTTTGTAATTTTGTGGTAGTGAGCCCTTTGGTTGGTTAACCCTTGTTGGATAGTGAATCCTAAGCCAGATAGTGAGTCCTATTTTGGTAGTGAGCATTCTCTGGAAGTGAGCCTTTATAATCAGTTTTGATATTCTCTATATTGTGAGCTAATCCTCACTGTGGTTTTTCCCTTATTGGGTTTTCCACATAAATTTGGTGTTATTGTGTGTGATTTTTTTCAGTTTTTGTTTTTGCACTTAATGGTTAACACATTAGTAGAGTAAAGGATTTGTGAATGATAATTGATCTAATCTCTAGTGGAAGTGCTTAAAGGTTAAAATTTGTTGCAATTGATTCACACCCCTCTTAGTTCTCTTGTTCAACAATTGGTATCAAAGCTTGGTTCCTTGGAGAAGATCTTAACCACTTAAGGAAGGTCCAAGATGATGAGAAAGATCACTATTGAGTGTCCTAGGTTTGATGTGACTAACTAGGTTTGATGTGACTAACTATGCCCTCTAGAAGATAAATATAGAAGGGTATTTGGAGTACTATGGATATGATGTTGGGAATTCTTACAAAACTACTTACACCTCTCCTGTAAATGGTCTAAGTATAGCCAAAGAGAACAAGGCACATGAAGCAAACAACAAGATGAAGTTTATTCTAAAGAATAGTCTTTAACATTTAGAGTTAATTAAAGTTTCAAATCTGAAGATTGCTAAAGAGGTTTGGGATAAATTGGCGAAGATGCATGAAGGAGATGAAAGGGTTAAAGAGACTAAGTTGTAGAAATTAGAGGCACAATTCAATCTCCTACAAATTTTTGAAGATGAAAACATCAAAACCTATGTATAGAGAGTGGATGAGTTGGTAGGTGGAATGAATGTCTTGGTGCTAGAGTGGATGAGTCCAAGAATGTGAAGAAGATTCTCAGAACTCTCCTTGATGTGTATAGTGAAACTTGGTATCTTCTATTGAGGAATACATAAATTATAATACTTATACTAAATATAAGTTTTTGGGTACTCTAACATCTTATGAAATGAGAAATCCTATGTTGAGAAATGGATCGAGGACAAAAATTACTTTTAAGGCTACAAGAGTTCAAGATCTGGATGAAGAGAACTTTGATGATGTAGAAGCTAACTTTGTAAGAAGGGTAAAAAGTGTTTTGCTAAGTATGAAGGTAAGTTACTTTTTAAATGCTTTAGTTGTGGAGGTATTGGTCACTATGCTTCTAGATGTTTGGAAAAAGATAAGAAGAATAAATATAGATTAAGCAAAGAAAACAAAGGGAAGTCTATTAAGAGAGCATATTATGTAAATGAAAATGTTGGTATTTCTGATGAAGAGTCTAATTATGGAGATTTTGATGATAATGAATGTTTGTTCTTGGCTATAAAATATGAATCTACTTCTACTAATACTGAAAGATAGGTGAAGGAAAATCTTCCAAAGAAAGATGAAGATATTGTGATCTCTACCCTACATGCTAAATAGGAAAAGAACTATTGGGTTGCTGACAATGGTTGTTCACATCACATGACTGGTGATAAGAGTAAGTAAGTTCAACTGAAAATTATGATGGAGTCTTGGTTAATTTTGGAGTTGATACTAGTGCTAATATTTGTGGAATAGGTTCGGTAAGTTTTGATGGCAAGCATAATACTGATTATGTCTACTATGTTAATGGTTTAAGGCATAATCTTTGAAGTGTTGGAAAAATGTGTAGTAAGGGATATAATCTTGTATTTAAGGATGAGGGATGTGAAATTAGGAAAGGATCCAGAACAGTGATTGCTGCTAGTAAGAAGTCTAAAAGAAATATTTATCAACTTAAGGGTGTTGATGGTCATTACTTTATGACTCATATTAATGATAGTTGGTTATGGAAGTGAAGAATGTGTCACATGAATTTTGATAATATGGTGAAGATAAATTTTGTGAATGTTGTGAGAGATTTATCAAGGATTACAAATCCTATTAATGTTATTTACAAGAATTGTCAGTTTGGAAAACAAGCTAGAAATTGCTTTAGGTCAAAGGAACAATCTACTAAGGACTACTATATTTGATTCATACAAATCTATGTGGTCCTACAAGAGTGATAAGTCTACAAGGTGAAAAGTAATTTATGCTTCTAATTAATGATTACTCTAGGTACACATGGGTTAATTTTCTTAGAGAAAAATCCAATGCATTAGATAGATTCAAGGCATTTAAGGCTATGGTATTAAATGAAGAAAATTTGAGAATAAAATTCTTCTTGAGGTCTGACAGAGGTGGTGAATTCAACTCTAATGATTTTAATATGTTTTATCAAGTTCATGGAATAAAGAGGCAGATATTTGCTCCTAGAACTCCTTAGCAGAATGGAGTTGTTGAAAGAAAGAACATAATGATTCAAGAAGTTGCTAGATCAATGATTACAGAGGCAAGTCTACCAGAGTTTTACTAGAGAGAAGCTATTCACACTGATGTTTATGTGTTCAATAGATTTCAAGAAAAATCTATTAGTACTAAGAACCCCTATGAGCTATGGTGTGGAAGAACTCCTACTATCAAGTATTTCAAGGTATTTGGAAGCAAATGTTATATCAAACGGGATGAAGAAAATTTAGGAAAGTTTGATTCTAGATGTTATGAAGGTATCTTCCTTGGATACTCTAATACAAGCAAAGCTTATATATGTTTCAATAAAATATTGAGAAAGATTGTAGAGAGCACAAATTTCAAGGTTGATGAAGCATTAAGGAATTCAATTAAAACTGATGGATATGTATCTGATGAACCCAATTGCATAAGAATAGAAGAAGTTATGGAATAACAAGAGAGGTAGAATGAAGAAGAAGAAGCTTAGGTGGTGTCCACAAAGATACCTATTGTGTGGAAAAAAATCATTTAGAAATTCAAATCACTGGAGACAAGAGGAAAGGAGTATTGACAAGAAGCAGAGTTGTTGCTGATGAAATAAATGTGTGCTTACTTTCTAAAGTTGAACCGAAGACAATAAGTAAAGCATGTAATGATGAGCATTGGATGAAAGCTATGGAAGAAGAACTTATGCAAATTGAGAAGAACCAAAATTGGGAATTCATCCCTAGACTGGCAGAAAAAAACATAATTGGATCAAAATGGGTATTCAAAAACAAGTCGAATAAGAATGGAGAAGTGGTTAGAAGTAAAGAAAGACTTTTTTGTAAAGGTTACTCACAAGTAGAAGGTATAGATTTTCATGAGACCTTTTCCATTATGAAAAGGATGGAAGCTATCAAAAAAAAATTAGCATTTGATGCTCATAAAGATTTTAACTTGTTTATTATATGGATGTTAAGTCTACATTTTTGAATGGTGAATTGGAAGAAGTCTACATGGAACAATCAGAAGGATTTCAGTTGTCAGATCAACTAGATATGGTTTGAAAATTAAATAAGGCTTTATATGGATTGAAGCAAGCTCATAGAGCTTGGTATGCAAGGTTAGATAGATATTTGATTCAGCAAGGTTTCAACAAAGGTATGGTAGAAAGTAATTTGTATTTTAAAATTGAAAATGACAAGAACTTAATAGTGGTTGTATATGTTGATGACATTATCTTTGGAGGAAATGAAACAATGTGCAACATGTTTGTTGAAGAGATGCAAAAATAATTTGAGATGTCTATGTTTGGTGAGATGAGTTTCTTTCTTGGGCTACAAATTAATCAAATAGAGAAAGAGATCTTTATTTCATAGTCAAAGTATGTAAGAGAGATGTTGAAGAATTTTGGGATGGATGGTTCCAAACTAGTATGCACTCCGATGGTGATTGGCTACAAATTTAGTAAATGTGATGATTCACTTAAGGCTGATAAGAGAAATATAGATCTATGATTGATGGATTGTTGTATTTAACTGCTACTAGACTAGATATCATGCATGCAGTTTGTCTTGTGACTAGATTTCAAGAATATCTTAGAGAAACATATGTTGTTGCTATTAAGAGGATAATCATATATTTGAATGGCACTCTGGATTATGGCTTATGGTATCCTAGGGATACTGATTTTACACTAAGTGCTTATGCAGATGTAGATTGGGTAGGTTTTGTTGATAACAAAAAAAGTACAAGTGGTGGTGCATTATTTTTTGGTTGCAAATTGGTGTCTTGGTTGAGTAAAAAGCAAGATTCAGTTTCCTTATCCACTGCAGAGGTTGACTATATTGTTGTGGCATCTTGTTGTACACAAGTTTTGTGGATGAGACTGACATTGAAAGATATCAAAGTAATGTATGATGATCCTATTTCTATCTTCTGCAATAATACAAGTGCAATTAACATTTCAAAGAATTGATTGATGCAATCAAGGACAAAGCATATATCTATCAGGTGTCACTTTTTGAGAGAAAAGGTTGTGGAAAATGAAGTAAAGCTTGAGTATGTACCTACAAAGGATCAAGTTGCTAACATATTTACTAAGGCTCTTCCTAAAGATAATTTTGAGTATCTCTGGGAGAAGTTAGGGGTTATTATCACTCCTTTCTTGAACTAGATGCATATGGAGATGCATCAATCCAATGGTTCTATGTATCTACCTTCTTTTGGACTGATGTTTGGTGCTACCTCTCAGGGGGAGTAGGTAGTGTCATGTGTTGTCATTGAAAGAGTATTTTGTTCTTAATTTCAAAGGGAAAATCAATGTAAAACATCTTTTTCCTTTTCCATTAATGTTAGAGGGGGAGAAAGTAACATGTGAAAAAATTTATGTACTAAGGGGAGAAACAGAAAAATTATGAAAAAAGTGTTCAGAATTCTTGTGTTGTCTTTGATGGTTTTTCACATCATGTTTTTCCATCAATGACAAATGAGAAATTGTTGCAAGTATGAAGGTTTTGTCACTAATTTCAACAAGCTAATTGGTTTCCAACTAGTTTTTGTTGTCATTGATGTCACTGATGATAGTTATATTGGAAACATCAAGTCTTGCAACATGAACATGAAGTGTATATAGATTGATCTTCTTGTTCCTATGTTGTCATTGATGTCAACATAGTGACAACAGTATGGGAAGCTTATTTAGTATACCAAAAGCTAATCTCTACTGGAAGTGCTCTTTATTGATAAACTAGTGTGTTGGTTTTTCAGTCTGGAATTCACCGCAAGAAAAGATGACTCTAAAATATTAACCATGTTATCATGACTCATTTAGATAGCTATATCTAGGATCTTGAGAAGTTTTGTGACAAGAGAAAAAAGTTATCATTGATAGAGTTTAACTATGTACTCTACAATTATTTCACGACACAGCATATTAGTGTGGGAGAATACATTTTCGTAAGAAGAAAATTCTAATTTTGTGGTTCTAATGGTAGTCTCTTTGATGTTAATGTGAAGAGAAACTAAATTAATATCGGATCTAGAAGGTGTTTTTTTTAGAAGTGTATGCCGGTTTGGAGTTTTTGTGTTTAGGTCCTAGTCTTGGTTAGCCTAACGTATGACATGCATTAAGAAGACTAGATATACTTTGTAGATGTTTTCTATAGATCTATGTTGACTTGATATGATGCACTACATAGATAAAAATGTTTTAAATCATATATGGTGCCAACAAGAGAGTTTTTTATTGTTTTGTTTCCATCTAATTAGGCCAACCTAATTGATGAATGAGATATACTTCCATATATATGTAAGACTCTTTGAGGGAGAAAGAAGAGGTGTGTGTTGTGAGGAGAAAAAGTATAAAGGTGTGAATATGGGAAGGAGAAATAAGAGAGGTGTGGTGAAGTGTGAAGAGGGTTAAGGGATGTTTGAATATCAAGACTAAATGATTTATCAATTGAGGATCAGAACAGATTTGTTGAAAGACTGTTGTGAGAAGCGATACTTCTTATTTAGAGCTTCATTGAAACTAAACCCTGGACACAGAATGTGTATTCCATCAATTCATACTCTTGGCAATGATCCATAACTTTTGTATCTTGGTGGTTAGCCATCTTTTGTATTCAAGTTGTGAGATTTTTAAGGATAGTGGGTCTTGGCAGTGAGCCTTGTAATAAATTGTATCCAAATACAATATAATGTGAGCTAATCCTCACCATGGTTTTTCCCATTTTGGGTTTTCCACGTAAAAATCATGGTGTTCATGTGTGATGATGTATTGTCTTGTTTCCATGTTCTCTCTTGTTGATTTAGTGAGATTTGTGATAATGTTTAGATGGATTTTATTTGAATGGTTTTATGGAATACTGATTCACCCCCCCTCTCAGTATTTTGGATATTCAATAATTGGTATCAAGGCCTGGCTCCTCTGAAGAAGTCTAACAGCTTGAGGAAGGTCCTAAAATTTGAATATAAGAAACTTTTTCCTCTAGAAGTGGTCTCTATTGGTCATTCAAAAGAAAATGAAGATCTGAAGAACAACCTGAAGGAAGCGAATTATTGCATCAAGAATCTGAGGAGAAGATATGAAGAATCTTGTGATCAAGTGAGAAGGGAACATGATGATATCATTGGTCTACTACAACAATTGGAAGAAAAAAAAAGAATTGAAGAATTTCAAAAAGTTGAAATTCAAGAGAAGATGGATGAATGTGTCAAGCTCAAGCAAGAAATGGAAATTTTGAGATCAAATATGGAAAAGGAAAAAATATTTGACGATAAATTTAAGGTAAACTTTGCAATGCTTGATGAGTTGATTATTTCTCAAAGACCTTTAATGGATAAAAGAGTTTTAGGGTTTGAAGAAGGATAGAGTTTAAAAATAAGGAAACCTCTTAATAAGAGGACTCAATGTAAAGATGGACAAATCAAGGACTTAAGAAGCAATTTCGGAAGGACTCCCATCAGATAGCCTAATGCTCAAAGGTACTCATCTTTTAACGATGTCTGTTATTCTTGCAATAAATTTGGACATAGGGAAAATAACTACAAAAGTAGAATGAATGGTACTTTATCATTCTCTAGAAAATGTTTTAAATGCAAGAAGTTTGGACACAAGGCTAATTAGTGTGAATATAGTTTGAATAAAAGAAAGTATGGAAGGAAGAATGTTGTTTTTCATGAATGCAGTAATCTAGAACATTCTGCTAGAGATTGCAGAAATAGAAGGATAAAAATAAATATCCAACAAAGAGGCATGAACCAATCATTGATCCGTTAGAAGTAAGAAAAGAAATGAAAATAATCTAGAGAAAGGAAGGAGAATCCAAGCAAGCTGAATTAGAAGCATCAGTTTTATATGTGTCGTCCTCTAGTGTAGATACATGCATCAAATTTTGAGTTAGGCAATGCCTAAGGAGGGGGGGGAATTATTAGAAAATTTAATAAACCCCTCATTGATACTTGTGAAATCATGACAGAAGTATATTTAATGTGGTAATGAATTCAAGTAATTTTTCAGATGCATGTGTGAAGAATGAAGTTCATAGAATTTGGAAGGATGGTAGTGCACATAAATTTTGAGGTGATCGACCTACAATTTGAAGCATTTATTACAAAAGCATTCAAAATGAAAGAAATAAATTCAGAAGTATCAAGGAAATCACATACAAAAGGAATTTGTGAATACAGAGAAGTGTGCAAATGAAGTTTGAAGAAACCATATCAATTCGAGTTTTAGGATTCGGTAAAGAAAGAAGAAATTGAAGTGGATTCAAAACATACTCTAGAAGCTAGACACCTAATCCTATTCTTTGTTGGAAATTACAAAGGTATTCTACTTGTACAATCTTTCAATTTTATGTAATGGATAATTTAAAGGTTGTGGATATTTGAAATAAAGCACAAGTTAAATTGAAGAAATATTTAAAAAATCTTTCAAAAGAATCCGTTGGTGCATTCTCTTGCATTCCTCCTAGAGTGTTACCAACTGAAGATATCTATGCATACGTTTATAGTATAATTGAGAAAATGTCACCGATTTGGTTAAGTATCCTATGGGAGAATGAATTGGAAGAAAATCATGATGCATATTAAATCTTAATTGAGAATAAGTTGGATGTATGGTAGAAATCCCCTCTATTTGAATTCGACAAAAATATATTCAAATAATTTTGAGCAGGATTCACGATGAATCAATGTGGATTGATGAAGCTCACTTGATAACCAAAGATGTAATAAGAGATATGACTAGTTTGTGTTCCTCGAGACCAATTCCTAGATGAAAGTCTATGAGTGAACAAGATATAATTGAGATGACTAGTGTGACTCTTGAAGGTAAAGAACTTGTCTTAAGAACAATTGAAGATTCGATCATTAGGTATGCTACGATGGTTATTGGTCACAAAAAAAATTTACCAAGCAATGACCACACAGTTTCTACTGTTGTTGTTTACACTACTATTGATATGGTTAGTAGCAGTATGGATTATGACCTGTGTGAGCTACTTCAAATGAATTTTTTCAATAACTTGAAGGAAATCAAGAAGAGGAAGAGAAATACATTCCAGTATGGAAATTTGATTGTTTGCTTACTCTTTTACTTCATCAAAGAGCTACCGATAATTGGTGGGGTAGAGTGCAAAAATGTAGAACCTATTTCTCATCAAATCAGGAATTTCATGATAAACCTTGGTGGTTCAGATGCTCAAGAGACTGATCTTGCTACATTCTTTAGAAAATTTTGGATGAGGATGAATAAAAGAACAAGGATTCTAGAAAATGTGACTGAGAAATACTCTAAAAAATATTAATTTCCTAGTTTCTATATATTTATGTTATATAGAAGCAACTGAATCCAAACTGGTGTGGATATCTGAACTAGATTATGAAGTGACTGAGGTTGAGATCGATCATTATTAAAAAATACTCTTAGACAACCCCAAGAAACATAATGAATAAGAAATATCTATGTCTAAAGCCTTTGATAGTGCAACCAAAATAGGAAAGAAGAGAAAAGTTGTTGTTATCAAACAAGTCACAGAAGAAATTGAATCAGAGAGAGCTCAACATGAGCATGAAAGAATAAACATCCATGGAGCTTAAAAAGAATTGTAGAAGGTAATCCCCAATGCTAACTTTGATTCATCATATCAATTGTGGAAAACATTAGAAGCATGATTAACTCTTTGAAAGCATATATCTCTAGACTAGAAGTACAAACTAGAATTAGGTCTACACAAGAAAATTTAAAAGATATCAAGAAGAAATGTGCAGATTCATATCATAGAGTGGTGAAGAAATTGAAGCATGTACAGGTTTGTGAGAATGATTCTCAGGAATTATGTTCTTTCTGCTTTAATTGGTATAACAGTACACTAAATATAAGAGATGAGATAAGGAAAAGTGAAACTAAGATGAGTACTCAAGCAAATATGTACAGCTTGGTAGATGATAGAGATAATCATAGATGGTCTTACATTGTGTATCTTCAAGATAAATTATTTTCCTTACACGATGAAAGAATAAAAGTAATTAAGCATTTTTTGGCACTCAAATATATGGTAAAACTTAGGCATATTCATGTATCTAGTTCTCTTGATAGTATTGGGAATCTATCAGAAGTTAATCTCAATCCCAATACTTTAGTAGATGATATCGAGTCTTTGAATAAGCTTGAACTACTATATAAGACTCTTGTAAGTGCAAAAGAAGCATGGGAAGAAGGCAAAGCTTCATGGAAGGATACCCTAAATAATCTCAAAGGTTCCTCTTCTTCAGGTTAATACATTCTTTTTTTGTACATACCACTCTTCTAGTAAATTTTTGATGCATATACATATATCAGATCCCTATACATCCTTTTCCATTGATGTATTGAAAGGGGGAAAGATAAAGAGATAGAAAGACATATAGAGGAAAAACATTTTTTTTTAAAAGAACTATTTTGAAAGGGGGACAATTCAGATTCCTCTTATTGGTATAAAAATGTTTTTGATATACATGTTGCCATCAATGCCAAAGAGGGAAATTGTTGGAAATATGGAGTCTTGCAACATGAGCATGAAGTGTATATAGATTGATCTAGTTTTTCCTATGTTTTCATTGATGTCAACATGGTGACAATAGTACAGAAAGCTTATTATTTAGTATATCGAAAGCTAATCTCTATCGAAAGTGTTCTTTATTGATAAACTAGTGTGTTGGTTTTTTAGTCTAGAATTCACCACAAGAAAAGATATTACTCTAAAATATTAATTGTTATCATGACTCATTCAAACAACTATATCCAGGATCTTGAGAAGTTTTGTGACAAGAGACAAAAATTATCATTGATAGAGTTTAACTCTATACTCTACAGTTGTTTCACAGCTTACCATATCAGTGTGGGAGACTCTACATTTTCTCAAGAAGAACATTATAATGTTTTGGTTATAATGGTAGTCTCTATGATAATATGATGAGAAATTGAAATAATATCAGTTCTAGAAGGTTTTTTCTTTGAGAAGTGTATGTTGGTTTGGAGTTTTTGTGTTTAGGTCCTAGTCTTAGATGACCTAACATATGGCATACATTAATAAGACTAGATATACTTTGTGGATGTTTTCTATAGATCTATGCCGACTTGATATGATGCACTACATGGATAAAAATGTTTGAAATCATATATGGTTCCAACAAGAGTGCTTTTGATTATTTTGTTTTCTTCTAATTAGGCTGAGCTAATTGATGAATGAGATATACTTGCATATATGCAATACTCTTTGAAGGAGAAAGAAGAGGTGTGTGGTGTGAGGAGAAAAAGTGTAAAGGTGTGATATGGGAAGGGGAATGAAGAGAGGTGCCGTGAAGTGTGAAGAGGATTAAGAGATTTTTGAGAATGCAAGCCTAAATGATTTACCGCAATGAGGATTCAAAGTTCTGACTACGAGTGATTTTTGGTGAGAAGCAAGACTTATTTTGGCTAACTCATCGAACCGAACCCCACGTACTGGCTATGGGTGTATTCAACACCATACCTTACCAATGATTGCACTCAAGGGTCTCAGGATTAGCCGGCCATTTTTTATTCAGGTTGGTGAGCTCCTCAAGAGGCGGGAGTCCTGGCAGCAGCCTGTGGCTTGCATTGTAATCCAAATATAAATATATTCTCAGCCAGTTCCTCATCGTGGTTTTTCCCATTTTTGGTTTTCCACATAAAAATCCTGCTCTTCAAATGTGATGATGCACTGTCTTGTTTCCATGTTCTCTCTTGTTGATTCAATCATATTTGTGATAATGTTTAGATGGATTTTATTTGAATCATTTTATGGAATATTGATTCTCCCCTCTTAGTATTTTCGATATTCAACAGGTTATTGGCTATAGAAAATTGCAATAAAGGATAGTTGTAGGTATTTAGTGTTTACTCTAAGTTTTCTGGGATTTTTTGCTATGCTAGTAAGGATGTAAGGTGTTGTTCCTGGTTGTTGGAAGTTGATATATCCAATTTTTTGGTTTTTGGATCGTTGTACAGTGCGAGTTATGTTCACCAGTTGTGAACTATGTTTTTCTATGTATTTGGTTGAGTTTCAAGAGAAATGTTGTTGCTCTGAATTTCTTCTTGTTCGAGTCTTATGACTTGAGGTTCTTAGGATAAGTTTCTAAGGTTGTGTTCAAGTTTGTTTTGTTATTTGGAAAGATTGGATCGTGCTAGGGCTATGTGTGCTTAATTGATTTATGTGTTTTACACTAGTTTGGTCGACCTTATGTTTAACAATATTTTCAAAGTTTATGGAAGCATGTTGAGGCATGTTGGGACTTATTTAGGTATGCATTAGATGTGTTTTTGGGTCTCCCTCATTCTAATTCCACCGTAGAGTGCTTTGGTGCTGACCTAATTTTAATTTGTAAATGCAAATGGTATGCCGCCAACTTTGGTTCAAGTTCAAAATTGAAAAAGGTATAAATAAATGTTGATATGTAGAAATGAAATGAATGCAAGAAAGATAAATGTGAGATAGATGTGAAACAATGTGTATGTGATGCGAGATTGAGCAAATCAATGTGAAATCTAACTGTGAGTTTCCAAAAGTAGTGAGTTGAAGGTGTACTCTATCATTCAAGCATGTCTATAAGTGTGTGAGTGTATTGTGGTGGAAATTTTCATTGCATTGAGATTTTTTTTTCTCTCTGTAACAAATCTCTTCTACATTCTTTGTAATTATGTGGTAGTGGGCCCTTCTGGTGGTTAACCCTTGCTAGATAGTGAGTCCTATTTTGGTAGTGAGTCTTCTCTAGTAGTGAGCATTTGTATTCAATTTTGATACTCTCTATATTGTGAGTTAATCCTCACCGTGGTTTTTCCCTTATTGGGTTTTCCATGTAATTTTGGTGTTATTATGTGTGTGATGTTTTTTAGTTTCTATTTTTGCACTTAATGGTTAATCATAATAGTAGAGTAAAGTATTTGTGAATAATAATTGATCTAATCTTTGGTGGAAGTGCTTAACAGTTACAATTTGTTACAACTAATTCACCCCCCTCTGATTTGTCTTGTTCAATAGAGTTATTATGTTAAAGAAGATAATGTTTCATCTAATGATGAGGAATTAGACTGTCCAAATGATGGAAGTGATGAGTGCTTATTCATGGTTTTGAATGTTGGAACTAATTCTACTAACCCTAAAAGATGTGTGCAAGAAATTGCTTTAGAAACAGGTCACAATATTGAAGGAACTATGTTGACTTCCTCTCATGTAAGACAGGAAAGAAACTACTGGATAATTGAAAAAAGATTCTCAAATTATATGACAGGTGATAAGAGTAAGTATGTTAAACTTGAGAAATATTATGGTGGTTTTGTTTTAGTTTGGTGATGGCACATCTGCTAAAATTTGTGGAAAAGGTTCAATTAGTTTTGATGGAAACCATAAGACATATGATGTTCTTTATGTCAAGGGTCTCTGACATAATCATCTCAATGTAGGAAAAATGTGTAGCAGAGAATACAATCTGGTGTTTCAATATGATGGTTGTGAAATTAGAAAAGGAAGCTCCAAAACTTTGGTTTTTGTAGGAACAAGGACATAAGGGAATGTTTATCAACTCAAAGGTGTTGGTGGTAAGTGCATTATGACCCAAACCAATTAAATTTGGTTGTGTCATAGAAGAATGTTCCATATCAATTTTGATAGCCTAGTGAATATTAGCTCTACTCATGTTGTGAGAGACATGTCAAGAACTGCTAAGCCTATCAATGTAATTTCCAAAGAGTGTCATTTTGGAAAATAAACAAAGAAAAGGTTCAAAACTAAAGAATACTCTACCACAAGAACTTTGGATTTGGTACATATGGATGTATGTGGACCTACCAAAATAAGAAGCTCTCAAGGTGATAGTTATTTTATGTTGTTAATAGATTACTACTCTAGAATATCTTGGGTGAACTTTCTCAAAGAAAAAATAGAAGCTCTAGATAAGTTTAAAGTATATAAATCTATGGTTGAGAATGAAATGGATCCGAAAATCAAGTTTTTAAGGTCTGACAAAGGTGGTGATTTCTCTTCAATTTTTGTGAAGATCATGGGATAAAAAGGACTTTATTATCTTCTAGAACTCCAGAATAGAATAGGGTTGTGGAGAGGAAGAATAAGACAATTCAAGAAGCAACAAGAACCATGTTGAAGGAGTCAAATCTACTGAATTCCTACTAGAGAGAAGCAATTCATGCCACAATCTACATTCTTAACAAAGTACAAGCAAGAGTGAATAGTTCAAATACCCCCCTATGAGCTATAGTATAGAAAAAATTCTACTATGAAATATTTTAGAGTGTTTGTGATAGGGTAGGGTTGGATGGAACACTCATTGTTCCATGCTTTGGGTCTCACCTTGGCGAACCCCTTTGGTGTCACTCTCCACTACCTTAACCTATAGGCCTTAATGCTTGTTAGGCACCCTTGGTTCTCCTGGCCAACCCTACTATCATCTCCATTTCCATAACCAAGCCAAACTCGGTGCTCTCTCTGCCATTCTCTCCTTAGCCCTTAATCTTCCTAAAGGCCAACTAAATCTCCATCCTTCACTAATTTGATGTAGGGGTGTGCGATGTCTCCCATGGCTTCAAGACCATTCCTCTAGGGTTCTCAAACAATCACTGGACTCCAATTCTCCATCACTTCCACCAAACCCTCTCCTAGGGTTAGAAAAGGCTACAAGCCCTTGAGCCCCCAATTAGGTCTCCTAACCCAAGAAAATAGGCTTACTCTCCAATCTTTCTAAAGAACTTCACAATCTTCCCTTGGGGATCCTAGTTCATTTTCCTACCTCTCAAATATTTTTGAGGTTATAGGCCTTCACTATCCGTACATAGGCATAACCCTAATTTTGTAAGAATTAGGGCTTTTAGGCCATTTCCTAACCACACAGCGAACAGTCAGCTTATTTCAACCATCAAAAGGACTGGTGAAATATCTTCCTTCATGCCAATCCTTTGTAAGGCCTCCTGCATCCACCACACACCTTGGTTTGCCAGGGAATTGACACCCCTGCAACTTTAGTGCTTGTTTTTCACTATCTTTCCTAGCCGGGCACAGTCAAGCTCGCCTAGGAGAAGAATTTCACCATGATTCTTTTCCTACAGTCCTTGAACACTAAAATTACCACCATAAGCTTTCATTTTACCTTCGTCCTAGCATAATTAAGTTAATCCTTGAGTCCCAAGACTCAACTATTGATTAAATAATTCATAATTATTTAATTAATTCATGTCATTTATTCTTCCTTGATTGTTAAATAAAATTATTTATTTATCTAATCGCCATTAATTATCTAAGTCTTCCTTTAATTAAATAAATTTCATAATTTATTTAATTTTCTTATCATTTATGTCTTCTTGATTATAAATTATTATTTAATTCGTCACTAATTAAGTCCCTTCTTCTAAAATTAAATAAATTCTTATTTATTTAATTTTGTCCACTTTCCACTATAATTAAATAATTTTTTAATTATTTAATTATTCATTAGCCTTTTTCTCTCATTAAATAAATAAATTTGATTTATTTAATTTAGTCAATTCTCTTGAGTTTTGAATTAAATCATTATTTAATTCAAAATATTTTTTGTCACATTCCTCCATAATTAAATAATATCTTTATTATTTAATTATTTACTAGTCACCTGGAGTAAATAAATTTTATTATTTAATTTCTCCAGCAACCTCTTTGTCCGTGCCAGCCTTATCTTCCAAATTAATTCTTGACTTTTGACATCTCATTTAAATTCGACCCTTGATTGAATTATCTTATAATTCAATCTTGGCCCTTCATTCTTACCTTTTGCCCTAATTTTGACCTAACCCTAATGCACAGCAGCATTTAATCTTGATCATTGATCCTAGGGTTCTTGTCATCTTTTCATCCTAGCCACATGTTCAAAATTGCAGTTCTCATAAAAAGGCAATTTTGATCTCATTTGCTGGTCTCTTGGTCTTTTGATTTCTTGACCTCTAGTCTATGTCTATTTTCTGTCAACTTAGGGTTATAATTTTTACAGTCATAGTCATTCTAATCCATTGTAGGGTTATTTTATTTTTGCAAATCCTTCAACACTTGCATAGGGCTTAGTCTTTAGGCATAGTTGCTCACATAAATCTGAGGGCATTTTATTTACTGCAAGCTAGGAGGTGTAACAAAGGTCAATCATGGAAGGTGGAGACTTAGGGTAACATTGTCCCTTTTGTCTTCACATCACTTCCTTTGTGCTTTGTTATTTCATAGGAATTTTATGTTATTGTGCTAACACCATTAACTAATTTAGAATTTTCCCTTGATCACATTGGTGAACCCGATGTAGTTTTAAATTTTCCGTGCATTTTTGGTGTTTTAAATGCGTTTTGCGAGGGTATAGGTGCGGATCGCCCATCCTACTTTTCTAAAAACATTATGGCATCCTTATCGTCTGGCCTTACTAGGAAGCCCGAGTAGAAGCGCGAAATGCAGCTCTGCAATGCCAAGCCTTAACTAGCATACCGGGCGACACATCCATTTTTCCTTAGCCGCATCCGAAACCCCGAAAGCCGCATTTGCAACCTGCGCCGCATCCGTCTGGTATAATACCTTTTTTTTTTGGTCTGGGGTTTTATTTTTGAATTTTGGGTGCTCTAATCTTATGTCTTCCTGTATTTTGTGTTTATTCCTACATGTTGAATAAGATTAGGTTTGTTGTCACTAATCCTTTACAGTAAGCGGCTACGTTTTCCATAGGAGTTGTTTCACATTTGTTTTGCGAGGGATATTGAGTGCGGATGTACATAAGCGTCTAGCGCATCGGTAGCGGAAGCAGTAGCAAATTTGTTCGAACTTAGCGCAATTGCCAATTCTGAGGCGCTATCGACATTCCAAGCCGCATTTGAGACCGAGCGGCATTTCCAAACCGCGCCGCTTTATCTGTGCAGTATCTGCGCCCGCATTTGCAGTAAATTTTACATCGGTTTGAGATCTTAATTGCCGAATTTCAAGTTTTTTGTTTTCTGGTTTTCTGGTTTTCTGTCTTTTTCTGTGTTTTTTTTATTCCTGCATGTTAACCAGATTAGGTCTTTTGTGTTACTAATAATTTCTTGTAGCGTGTGGCGATCATTTTTTGTGTGTCCAAGACCATCACATACAAGACTACTAACTCATTGTTTGCAGATTCACATGTCAAAGAAGGAGAAAACAAACAGTGTGCTTGTTTATTTCTAGATTAGCAAACTTTGAATTTGGTGCTTATAAAAAGAATCATGTCTTTCATGCTTGATTGTGCTTGTGGAGTGGTAGGTGAGTATGCTCTCACTTGGTGAAAACCTTGTGATCAGAAAACCAGACACATTCTTTTCTGTTATTTTACCCTTCACGATTCAGTATTTCAGAGTATCCTCTCCCCTTGCGCATTCGTGCGATCCTGGGTGTAAGAGAAACGGTTACCGACTCTAGAACTTGGGCCTGTTTTGGTGGGAAAAAGTACTCACGGGGCCGACTCGGAGCCGGTAGCACCGACAGGGGACTTCCGGTAGGTATAGAAAGTGGAGTTCTTAAGGAAAGCCCAAGAATCATGGCGTGGATTTCCAACGAGATGGATGCGAAAGGGACTCTCGCCCGCATGGATCCGCGCCCGCGAAGGCAAGGAATGCCGAGATTAAACACCTCTTGTCTTAGTGTCAAGCTGTTCTGTGGTGAGTAAACGATATAGTCGCGAGTCTGGGTATCATGCGGGATTACTCCTCTGCCCAGTCCTTGAGTAGAGATGGCAATTCGGATGTCCGCTGCAATGAATCCGAATTTGGTGTGCTTGAATGACGTTAATGAGCCGTGGAGGGGAGCCAATGCCACCAAATTCTAAGCTGTCCGCTCTCGAGAAGGAAAGGTGTTCATCACCAATCCGGGGTATAATTGGTGGGCTATATCAAGTATACAAACCGGAATTTCGCCCGGCCTTTTAGGTTAATGCTTATCTCATGTGTTTGGATTTACCCCTTAAAGCGTGTGTTTGTCAAAGTGCATTTTGGCTTTGTCTGAGTCAAACAAAACATTCATCATGGTCAAAACTTCCGTAACTTATACCACGAAAATCACTTTGAAGACAGTATGTCATATGCAATGCGAACCTGTGACGATACGTAGTAAACTGCTCACGATAAACCGCGTACGTAGGCGTCCGCAGTATCTGATAACACGAAGAAAGCATATAAAGGCGGGTACATCGATGGTCAAAAGCATGAAGTGAAAATTGAGCCGCTGATTGCTTAGTAGTGGCCTTAATTGCCAAACTGAGACGCATTTGCCTGTCAAAATTTTAAAATTGCACAGTCGAAACCAGAGACCTCCAAACTGTCAGCCATCTGTCAAACTCTGTCACCAAGAAGATTCTGTCAAAATCCTAATTTGAAATTGCTCAAAGTCTTGTCTCTTAGCTTGCATTGATCACCTTAGGTTTCATACCTCACCCCATTTAAGTATCATACATTCAACATTACGTTGTCCCTAGGCTCATATCTTGCATACTTAGGAGTAGGAAAATCTTAAGCACCCCTTGGCAAAATCATTGTTTTCGAAATTAGACCCTTTTGGACCAAGTTATCAAACATCCTTTTAGTCATTGTCCTCTTTTGTGAGATTTCTTCCAACTCAAAAGTCTAGTTAGGAAGACTCATTAGTCATCTTGTCAACTTGTCATTAACAACAAAGTCCTCTAGCAGTCCAAATCGAAAACAAAGTTCAAGCCTAGAAGTGCTTAGATAGCCTCATTTCACATTGCATCCACATTGCATACCTTATTCACAAAAATCCAAAAACAGTGGTCATTTTAGTCGTCAGTTTGAACCTTAGATTTCACCTAGTGTCATACTTGCATTTAGTGGACATTCCCTTTGAGCAATCTCATTTATGGTCGAAACCAGACTTCAAAAGCACAAAAGACAAATGGAAAACTTTAGGAAAGATCCCAACAGTCCTCCACATGACTCAAACTAGACCGTGAATGATCCCTTTACCAATCTAGACAATCAACCTCTAGTGACAACACAATCCTTACCTAACAACTCATTCGTTTACTACCTAAAAGCGTTAAAAAAACACGTAAATCGAGAAAATGACAAAGCAAGTTTAGGGTACATACCGCTGGTCCTGAGCCCTCTGGCCATCTGAAGGTCCTCACGATCTCTCCGCGGTGCTCTGTCACTGGAATAACCATCGTAGCTGCTGCGTCTTTCGCTTTGAGCTCTCAGGATTTACAAGGTGAATAGTGAAAGTGAATTGACTTTTACCCCTTTGACCACCTATTTATAGGGTGAAAATGACATTTTTCCACCGCGGTTAATACTGGAGGCTCATTTCTGCACCTTTGACCTCCCCGTAAGTTGCTTTAAACATGTCAGAATCTGAAACCGACTGCGCCGCTATTTTTCTAGCCATTAAATTGCTTTGTCGGGACCTTTTGCAAAATTTTTAAGGGCCGACCAAAATTTGAAAATTTTCAGTGAGGAATACTCCGTACCTTCATTGGGGCATATTCTTGACTTATTTTTCTTTGTCACAATGCGACAGGCGACATTATGACAAAGAGGGGAAAAATGTAGACACCTAAAAATGACCTAGGCCTGCAAGCTTCATTTTTAACACTTTCGTCCTAGCATAATTAAGTTATTTAATTATGTCCTTGGTCCACATTCGACTATTGATTAAATAATTCATAATTATTTAATTAATTTAATATTTTTCTTCCTTGATTATTAAATAAATAAATATTATTTATTTATCTATCGTCATTAATTATCTAAGTGCTTCCTTTAATTAAATAGAATTTCATAATTTATTTAATTTTCCTTTATCATTTATGTCTTCTTGATTAATTTAAATAAAATTTTATTTATTTAATTAAATCAAGTCCTTCTAAAATTAAATAAATTCTTGTTTATTTAATTTTTGTCCCTCCACTATAATTAAATGAATTATTTTAATTATTTAATTATTCATTAACTTTTCTCTCATTAAATTAAATAAATTTGGCTTATTTAATTTAGTCAATTCTCTTGGTTTTGAATTAAATCATTATTTAATTCAAAAACAATTCTTTTGTCACATTCCCCATAATTAAATAATATCTTTATTATTTAATTATTTACTAGTCACCTGGAGTAAATAAATTTTATTATTTAATTTCTCCAGCAACCTCTTTGTCCGTGCCAGCCTTATCTTCCAAATTAATTCTTGACTTTTGACATCTCATTTAAATTCGACCCTTGATTGAATTATCTTATAATTCAATCTTGGCCCTTCATTCTTACCTTTTGCCCTAATTTTGACCTAACCCTAATGCACAGCAGCATTTAATCTTGATCATTGATCCTAGGGTTCTTGTCATCTTTTCATCCTAGCCACACGTTCAAAATTGCAGTTTTCATAAAAGGGCAATTTTGATCTCATTTGCTGGTCTCTTGGTCTTTTGATTTCTTGACCTCTAGTCTATGTCTATTTTCTGTCAACTTAGGGTTATAATTTTTATAGTCATAGTCATTCTAATCCATTGTAGGGTTATTTTATTTTCTACAAATCCTTCAACACTTGCATAGGGCTTAGTCTTTAGGCATAGTTGCTCACATAAATCTGAGGGCACTCTTATTTACTGCAAGCTAGGAGGTGTAACAAAGATCAATCATGGAAGGTGGAGACTTAGGGTAACATTATCCCTTTTGTCTTCACATCACTTCCTTTGTGCTTTGTTATTTCATAGGAATTTTAATGTTATTGTGCTAACCCCATTAACAAATTTAGAATTTTCCCTTGATCACATCCTAACTCTAACCTATTCTGAGGACATGGAATTTGCCACATTCCCAACAAGCTCATACTCTAAGTCAAGTGGTAATGTAAGCTAAAAACCCATTTTCCAATCTATCGATCAAAGCTACAATTAAAGAAGAACAAAGTATTTACAAGATAACTTGAAAGTGAATAATCTACTATCTACTAATCCAACAATGTTTGAAAAATCAATTTCACTACATCCCTAATCTGTACCAGATGCCATCAATCCATTAACCTACTAACTTAGGAACAGAACAAAAACAAGAAATGCACACTCAAATATCCTGTTTTCTTGATTTCAAACTAATACAAACTCAATGATTCCAACCTCAATTCCAAGTCAAGGTCCACCTTTTAAAGGTTCATAAAGTGGTTACTTTCCCCTTGGTCAAACATAACCACCACATTAGGCCAAAATTTCACAAATGCAACATTTTAAGCTTTATTTACATTTCCTAGTGAACCCTAGTGGAAACAAGTTGTGAAACTCATCCTTTCTACCATGAGCTACTGATCCACCTTCCTCCTAACATGTTCTAACACCTCTAACTCAAATAAAGTGGTCAACATGACCTTAAAACATTAAAACCACAAAATTTCTTCCTAGGCTCACAAATTTGTCTAGTGCTACCTCATGCTTCCTAGGTGCTCCTACACCAGTTTGGAAGTAAATGTTATATCAAGAGAGATGAAGATAACCTAGGAAAGTTTGATGCAATATCAGATGAAAGAATCTTCCTTGGATATTCTACAAAGAGCAAGGAATACAGGTGCTACAACAAAAGGCTAAAGAAGATAGATAAAAGTGCAAGTGTTAAAGTGGATGAAGAATCACATAAGAGCTCAGTGTTGATAGAAGGATATGAATCTAGTGAATCCCCTTATAGAGAAGAAGAAAAAGAAGAAGAGAAAGAAAAGGAGATTATAGTGGAAGAAGAAGCTTTGGAAAAGAATACTAAGAGTCCTAAGTATGTGCAGAAGAATCATTCTGAGGATCAACTAATTGGAGACAAGAAAAGGTGTGTTGACAAGAAGAAAAGTTGTTATGGTAGAGGAACAAGTAAACTTTTGTTTACTTTTTGATATAGAACCTAAAATAGATACTAAAGCATGCAGGGATGAAAATTGGGTGAAAGCTACGGAAGAATATCTAATGCAGATTAAGAAGAATCAAACATGGGAATTGGTCTCAAGACCAAAAAATGTGAATGTGATAAAAACTAAATGGGATTTCAAGAAAAATTTGAATGAGAATGGAGAAGTTATTCGAAACAAGGCTAGGCTTGTGTGTAAAGGCTACTCACAAGTGGAAGGAATATATTTTGAAGAGACTTTTGCTCTCATGGAAAGAATGCACATAAGGAATTCAAATTATATTAGATGGATGAAATGTTTTCATTATTGAATGGTGAGTTAGAAGAAGAGGTATAAATTGAACAATCATAAGGTTTTCAATTTTTAGAAGATCCTAATATGGTCTGTAGGTTAAAAAATGAATTGTATGGACTCAAACAAGCTCCTAGATCTTGGTATGCAAGATTGAACAAGTACTTATTGTAGCAGGGATTCAAAAAGGGTACCGTAGATAACAACATGTACTTCAAAGTTGAGAGATCAAATTTTGATTGCGGTTGTGTATGTTGATGACATAATATTTGGAGGAAATGAGGAAATGTGTAAAAGATTTGTAGAGATGCAAAATGAGTTTGAAATGTCAATGTTTAGGGAGATGAATTTCTTCCTTGGGATACAAATCACTCAATTAGAAAAAGGCATATTCATTGCACAATCAAGATATGTTAAGGAAATGTTAAAGAAGTTTGGGATGGAGGACTCTAAACTAGTATTTACTCCCATGGTTATTGGTTGTAAGTTGAGAAAAAATGATGAATCTCTTAAAACATATCAGACTAAGTATAGATCCATGATTTTTGGACTACTATACCTAACTGCAACTAGATCAAATATTATGCATGTAGTATGTATTGTGGCACGATTTCAAGAAGATCCTAGAGAATCACATGTTGTAGCAGTCAAAAGGATATTTAGATATTTTAAGAGTACTTTGGATTATATTCTATGGTATTTTTTGACATATTTTATGCCACCCTTGCATGCACATCATTTATATCTTGATTTGGATTAGGATCTATGACAATTGCTTAATGAATTCTTAGCATTTACAACGATTAATTCAAAGCTTTAAAAATGAATCAAGAGAACTAAAATGATTAAATAAACATAGCATTATAAATGTGATAAACAAAATGAAAGAGAGAAAAGAGAAAGAAGACAGAACACAAGTTGATAATGGAGTTTTCCAAATGGCTGCATCTCTGAGTCCCTCTCCAATAGAGTGACTAATCCTATTATGCTCCAAAATCAGGATTACAAAGGCTTTAACTGCATTACAAATCCATCTCCTTCTAGCACAACAATGTCATGTTCCTTCGTTGCACAAAAATGGCTACAATGTCTTCAAAGCATTCTCTCCTTCTCATCACCTAGTTGCCTTTCCAAACTCATAAACCCCCCTTTTTATACACAAAATTTACCCATTATAGGTTTTAACCACCAAATTAGAAAAATCTCCCCTTAACAAAAAAAAACCCCTTAAAATATCATTTTAAGCCCTCTTGTTATTTCATTGTTTTGGATTTATCCACTTGGAGGACTTAGGTTTAACCACTTAAGGTTATTTATTTAAGTTTAGGCACTTTCAGGTTTAATACTTAGTTAAAATAGCGCTGGCCCATATATTATATCAAAACGGTAAATGGATTAATGGTGGGAATTCCTTTTGTTAGCAGGGAGGTTACGGGTTCAACCCCCTGCCGATCATTTTTCAAACCACTCCTAAGTTTTTAAATGTCAAAAGGAACTGCTCACCATACATAGCTAAATCCAATCCATGGGGTGTAATGGTAACCTAAAAAAATAGGCGGTGGGGGGTCATGGGTTTGACCCCCCAATATAGAAATTTTTTTAACTTGCTGAGGTACCACATGGCACCACCTGATTGAGCCACGTGGCATCTCACAATTCGCTGACTGAGATAACTCAATGTATAGAATGATGATTGGATGCCACATCCCTGCCTCGTCACTATACGGATTGCTAACTGTATGCCATGTGTTGAGCCCTTATTGGTCCATATAGTATAATTTGTTGCATCAACATGTGTATAGCCTAGTCAACCCTGATAACTACAAAATTTGACTTGTTGTAACTTCGACGTACGGGCTTGAATTTTGACAAAATGAGTAGTATTGGATTCATGTCAACGAGCTCTTCATTTTGACGTTGATTTTGACTGATTCTAAATCAATCAATTTTTTTCCTTTCTGACCAGCCTTAGATACCTATTTGACCAAACTTTCATTGGCCATAACTTGAGTGTACAAACTTCTTTTGAGCCTGTTCAAGTTGCGTCAAATTTAATTTTTTGAGCTCTTCAGGATGATAAATTCTAGAGCATATGGGACACTTCAATTTTTAGTGAAAAGTATCCCCTTAGATCAATCCTCCCCACTAGAGATCTTTTGGACCTCCAAAAGCTTGATTCCTCAAAAAGTAAGTGAGGGTAAAGTTCCCTCACTTTACCAATCTCCATCCTTTTTTCCTTGCTAGGATTCATCCCCTTCAACCCCACCCTAAGGTATTCAACTACTCCTCTTCATGAAGTCCTGAAATTCCTATCTAGGATGTAATCCTCTAGCAACTCTTACATATACTCTGGTGAAAGATCATCAACTAATGGAACCTGAATGTCTATGTTTTCATCCAGTATCATTAGAGGCTCATACAACTTCAGATTCTCAACATTGACAATTGAATAGATATGCATGTATGGAGGAAGATTAAGGCAGAAGGAATTGGTACCAATCTTTTCAGGGATCTCAAAAGGACCATACCTGATCAGCTTGAGCTTCCTTCCTTCACCTTGCATTATTTCCTTGTTGATATGTAACCAAAATATGTCTCCAACCTAGAAATGGTGATCGATGAGATGCTTATCATGGTGAGCCTTGTATTTTGCTTGGCTCTTCTCCAATTGTGCTTCTGCTGCTTTATGAATTGCTTGGAATTTATGGATGATATTCAAATACTTCTCTACATCATGGTGTCCATCTTCAAATTTTTCCTTCCCAACAGCAAAGTCCATCTATTTTTTTGGCAGATAATCGAAACAAGTGTCAAAAGGAGATCTTTTTGTAGAAGAGTGTATTGTGTGGTTGTAAGCACATTGCACATAGTCAAGACTCTCATCCCACAACTTAGGATGCTTACTATAGTAACCTCTTAGTAGATGCACAACTATCTTGTTTACTACCTATGTATGTCCATTGGTCTGTGGATGGAAGGTCGTACTCTTCTTCAGTTTGGTGTCCATGAGTCCCCACAATGTTGACCAAAATTCCCCCACGAATCAAGAATCTTGATCTGATACAATAGAAGTAGGTAACCAAACATGAACCCATACAAATTAAAAGTAGATATGAGTTGTCAGTTTAGTAGTGACTTGTTTCTTACAAGGCATTAGAATACACATTTTGCTAAATCGATCAACTACTACAAATAGATAATCATGGCCCTTCCTAGACATGGGTAGACCCCCGAAAAAATCCATAGAAACACTTTCCCATGGACGGGATGGTACAAGTAGAGGTGTGTACAACCCCAATTTCCTATTACTAGGTTTACTTGTTGTACACATTACATGTCCTCTAATATATTTGGATATAGTTTCTTGCATACAAGGCCAATAACAATATTTTTGCAACTGAGTCATTATTTTGCTTACCCCAAAGTGTCCAGCAATCAATGATGTGTGTGCTTCTTTGATTACCTGTGCTTGTTCATCTTTTGGAATACATAACTTTCCCAAGTGATACAACAATTTATCCTACACATAGTAATATTTCTCTTCTACATGTTTTCCTTGGATTAAAGCTACATAGATATCCTTAAATTTTTCATCATTAGAATATTGTTCCTAAAAACTTTCATGAACCATAGAAATATTTTGAAGGATTATCAAATAATTCATAATAGGAGGCCTGGATAACATATCTGCTACTTTGTTATGGGCACCTTTCTTATACTTAATTACCAAGTGAAACTATTGCAGAAAACCCATCCACCGAAAATGCTACTTTGTTGTAGTTTAGCTTGTGAGTGCAAATATCGAAGTGGCTAGTGATCAATGCGGATTACAATTTATTTCCCCATTAAGTAGTGTTTCCATTTTTTAACACTCTGAACTAATTCATAAAGTTCCTTATCATAAGTGGGATAGTTACTTACTACTCCTGTAAAGGTTTTAGAGTGGTAGTAGATTGGTTTACCTCCTTGCATGAGTACCACTCCCATGGAAAACACACTCGCATCTATCTTGATCTCAAACAATTGATGTAAATATAGCAAAGCCAGAACTGGTGCGATGCTCAAATTTTCCTTCAAAGTATCGAAAGCCTTCTATTGTGGACCTCCCCACTGAAAATTTTTCCTCATACTGGTTAATACATGCAATGGTGATGCAATATAAGAGAATTTTACAATAAACTTTCTCCAGTACTGAACTACACCTAAGAAACTTCTAACTTTTGTGACTGTACTTGGATTAGGCCATTTTACAATATCTTCGACCTTCATAGGGTCTACTTTCAATTGACCACCACCTACAACATAGCCTAAGTACACTAAGGATGTCTTAGTGAATTCACATTTAGACATCTTTACAAAGAGTTTTTCTTTTTTCAATACATCAAAAAATTTCTTTACATGACTTACATGATCTTCCCAAGTTCGACTGAATACAAGAATATCATCTAGATAGACTATGAAAAAATCATCAATAAAAGGATGAAAGACATCATTCATGACTCTCATAAAGGTAGTTGGTGCATTACAAATCCTAAAGGGCATGACCAACCACTCAAACAATCCCTCTTTTGTCTTAAGTGTAGTTTTCCAAATGTCATTTTATGCAATTCTTATCTGATGATATCCACTACGCAATTTTAACTTGAAATAAACTACATGTTTCAATTAATCAAGTAAATAATTTATTTGAGGAAGAGGATACTTGTTCTTTATTGCTATCTTGTTCAATACTCTATAGTCTATGCACATTCTCCAAGACCCATCCTTCTTTGGAGCCAACACAATGGGAGAACCACAAGGAGATGTACTAGGATAAATGACTCCTTTCTCAACCAATTCCTGAACCTACTTTTTGATTTATTCATTTTTCATGACTGATAAATGGTACATGTCGATGTTAGGAAGTGGCACATCCTACTGTAACTAGATTTCATGTTGTATCTCTCTCTTGGGTGGCAATCCCTTTGGTTCCTGAAGTAATTCATCATAAGTGAAAACAAATTTAAACACTTTAGCTTTATGTTTTGGATCACACCCCTTGAATGCCTTAGATTTAACATCTTCTTTATATTTTACAATCATTAGTACAAATTTCTTGCTTGTATTGACTAACCTTTTCATTTGCCTAATATTTAACAAGGTTAGATTAGTCTTTATCTTGTGTGCATGTAAAATGTATTCAATCCCATCCTTAAAAAGATGATATTTGTTCTCCTCCCTATAGAAGATTTCCTTTCGGTCATACAGATAGGAACTCCCTAGTACAAGACCATAAATATCTAAAGGGACTGCATCAGCTTTCTACCTCATCTACAAAGTTTGCAGTGATAGAAAATCTTAACTTGCATTGCTTCGTGACTTATAATTGTGCATCATTGCAAATCCATCCAAGTGGATATGGATTTGGATGAGGTGTTGTATTTAGATTAAGCTTTTTAACAACTTCTTCAGATATTATATTAACTTGAGATCCCATATCAAACAAAGTATCAACCTTAGTATGCTTTGTTACAACCCAAATATGAAATAATTCATTAATTTGCTTATCATTCTAAGGTGGAGAAGATTCTTTACTTGCACTTGCACTTGCATTACAAAAAATTGTATCAAATGAAAGAGATATACCTTTTCCTTTACCTTGGATCTTGGTAGCAATAATCTTTGTCTCATCCCCAGAATCAGATCCAAGATCCTATTGAACTACAACATCATTCTTTTGTTTGCATTTCTTTCCACCATATTTGTTCGCCCTAAGTTCTGGATGTAGCTTCCAACACTTAGAATCATCATGCCCCTCTTTCTTGCAATGTGAGCATGTGGATTTATCACCCTCTTTCTTAAATGTACTTGTATTTTCCCCCTACCCTTTGCCTTTTTATTTACCTTCAAGCTTAGATGGCTTCTTAACAAGCTTATCAATGAAAGAACTCTTACCTCTTGACTCTAAATGTGTGGCTTGTACACATACTTCATCCAAATTACTAGGATTTAAAACTAAAATGGAATTCCTTAGATAAGAGTGAAGACCACCTATGTACTTAAGCAATGTGTCCTGGGTGTACAATGGAACATTCAATGCAATAGCCTATTTTCTGAACTCATGGGTGTACTCTTGAATGGACTCACCTTTCCCTTGCCTAAATTTTTTTCAATTCATCATTAATAGTTGCATATGGCCTAAGGGATAAAATTTATTTTTAAGAGCATTAAAATTTTTTGGCCTAGATAAACTAACTCTACCATGTGAAATTTCTTCCCGAGTCCTACTCTCCCACCAAGTGAGGTGTTCCTCCCAACCGAAGAGTAGCTAACTGGATTCTATCAGCATCATCTAAGAGACTTTGCACTCTACAGTAGACTTCAACTTGTTGAACCCAGTCATCTAATTTTTCAACATTTAATTCCCCACAATACTTAGGTAGATCAAATTTTACATCCAATTTAATCATAGGCTTATGTATTAGAAGACATAGAATGAGTATAAGAAGGAGAAGATGGGGTTGGGGGAATTTTTGGAGGCTCACGATCACCTCCTAATCTTTTCCCTTTGTGCTCATGAGAATCCTATCTCAATGAACCTTCCTTTCCATATCACATTCATTCTTGCTTCTCTTGAAAAAGAACTTCTACCATATCCTTCATGTCAAGAAAATCCTTTTGAAAGCTCTTCTCATCAAGCTCCAAACTTTTTCCACCTTCTGTTTCTTCCATCTGTGATGGTGGATCAACTCTTCATTTTCTAATCTCAAGATTATATTCTTCAATCTTTCCTTCACCTCACCGATTCTTGGATCACATTAGCATTCACTTCTACAATACTAGTCACACAAAGCTCGGATACCAAACTTGACCTGAATTAGAATCTATGACAATTTCTTAATGAATGCTTAGCATTTACAATGATTAATTCAATTCTTTAAAAATGAATTAACAGAACTGAAAAGCTTAAATAAACATATCATTATAAATGTGATAAACAGAATGAAAGAGAGAAAAGAGAAAGAAGACATAACGCAAGTTTATAACGGAGTTCGCTAAATGGCTATGTCTTCAAGTCCCTCTCCAACAAAGTGACCAATCCTATTATGCTCCAAAATCAGAACTACAAAGGCTTCAACTGCATTACAAAAACATCTCCTTCCAACATAGCGACGTCAAGTTCCTCTATTGCACAAAAATGGCTATAATGTCTTCAAAGAATTCTCTCCTTCTCATCACCTGGTTTCCTTTCCACAATCATAAACCCCCTTTTTATACACAAAATTTACCCATTATGAGTTTTAACCACCAAATTACAAAAATCTCCCCTTAACAAAAAAACCCCTTAAAATATCATTTTAAGCCCTCTTGTTATTTCATTGTTTTGACGTTATCCACTTGGAGGACTTAGGTTTAACCACCTAAGGTTATTTGTTTAAGTTTAGGAACTTTTGGGTTTAATACTTAGTTAAAATAACATTGACCCATATACTATATCGAAATGGTAAATGGCTCAATGGTGGGCATTCCCTTTTTTAGTGGGGAGATTACGGGTTCAACCCCCCACTAGTCATTTTTCAAACCACTCCCGAGTTTTTTAAATTTCAAAAGGAACTGCTCACCATACATAGTTAAAGCCAAGCCATGAGGTGTATCGGTAACCTAAAGAAATAGGCGGTGGGGGGTCATGGGTTTGACCCCCCAATATAAATATTTTTCTAACTTGCTAAGGTGCCACATGGTACCACCTGATTGGGCCATGTGGCATTTCACAATTTGCTAACAAAGACAACTCAGCTAACAAATCAACACATGGAATGATGACTAGATGCCACATCACCTTGCCACATCACTGCCTCAGCACTATATGGATTACTAACTATATGCCACATGTCAAGCCTTGATTGGTCTATACAGTATGGTTTTTTGCGTTAGCAAGCTGACATTAGCATGTGTACAACTTGGTCAACCCTAATAACCACAAACTTTGACTTGTTATAACTTCGACATACAGGCTCATATTTTGGAAAAATGAGTGGCATTGGGTTTGTTTCAAAAAGCTCTTCGTTTTGATGCCAATTTCAACTGACTCTAAATTAATCAATTTTTTTCCTTTTTGACTGGCCTTGGGTACCTGTTTGACCAAAATTTCACTAGCCATAACTTGAGTGTACGAACTCTTTTTGAGCTCATTCAAGTTGCATCGAATTCAGTTTTTTTAGCTCTTCAGGATGATGTTGAATTCTGGAGCATATGGGACACTTCAATTTTCACTGAAAAGTATCCCCCTGGATCATATCTAATCAAAGGGATCCTATGTGTGCATCATATTGAATCCATGATTATTTTTGATGAATCTGGGTATTTGAGGTTTTGAAACTCATCAATTGTTTCTTATTAGGGTTTTGAATTGCATGTAGGGTTTTGTGTGAGGGGGAAAATCATAGACATAAATAAGATAAATGTAATTGAAATGGGTGATCCCACAATAGTGGTTTACACTTTTTGGCACATCCTAATTTTTTCTAAAATCATATATTTTTAGAAAATATAATGATTTAAGACTTGGAAAGATCCATTTTATCCCAATTGAAGAGGGCTTGATCAAACCACCTTAGATCAAACCCCCTTGGATAAAACCTCACTATTTTTAAACCATACTTATAACAGAGTCTCCTTTACTCCTATCAAAATGCTGATAAAAACTAACTTTTGATTTACATTTTGAGGAATCAAATGAATTCATTTAAAATTTATATTTGTAAGTATGTAGTACTTATTATAAGCTTCCCAAAAAGTATAATTTAAATATATTTAATTTTATTATTATATTTATTTTTTATTTTTTGTGAATGTAGGTTTTTCACCGGAAATCAAGCTCTTTATTCTACACATGTGGAAAAATAGTAGATTATAAAAAAAAATATTAAAAAAAATCTATGTACTTGATATTGATGTCCTTGATCCAACAAAAAAAATTCAATTTTGATACATACAAAATAAGTTATGTGTTAGCAAGTAAAACTATGTCTAAATTGTAACTGGTTTGACTTCAAAACATAATTAAGAAAAAATATTCAATAAAATGCTATGAAACCAATTGCATGCACTAGATATCGTAGTTACAAATATAAATTTGAAAAAATAGAATTTTATCCATCAAAGGAAAAGAGTTATGTGTTAGCAAGTACATGTCACTCTTTGAAAATGGTGTTACAATTTGATTCCAATTTTTTTTAAAAATATATATTTAGAATCTACAGACAATATGTCACAAATCACTAGTATGCATCATGTTCAAATTCTTCATGGTTTAGCAATTATAGGTGCCCAAAAGTGAAGATTTAGTTAAAAAAAATTAGTTCAATGTCAAGTTTGGCCAAAAAGTATAAACCACTATTGTGGGATCACCCAAATAGAATTTAATCTATAATCAAGAACACTAATCTAAGATCTCTTCCTACACATGTGAAATGCACAATTAAGAATACTGAATTCAAGAACATGTAAATGAAATGCATCAAAAACAACTAAATTCAATAACAAAACCATTACCCATCTCGTACTGGAGTATATTCGCAAGGATGTGGTTGCTCATATCACTATGAAGCCTCGATAGTTCATGTGTGAAAGCTTGAAGAAAAATGTGTGTATTGTTTGATCTAAGAAATTTCGAAGCTCTATCAATGGTGTTTTGGCATTACTTTGTTGTTTGAATAGGTTGATTTGTCGATCCCTTTTTTGTGAGGAAAGAGGTTTTTTATATAGAAAATGTGATTTGAAATGGACGATCAAGATTTAACAATGTTGAATCAAGATCGACGGTCGAAAGATGTTGAGAGGATTTATAAATGAATAATCTGTGCAAAATAGATTATATAATTTGTGTGATTGAAGAAATAGATTGAATAATTGGTGGGATTGAGGAATAGATTGATCAATCAGGAATATAGATTGATCAGTCAGGAATAGATTGATCAGTCATGGAATCATAATTTGCTCAATCAAGAATAGATTGATCTATGAGGATTAGATTGAGAAATCAGAAGATCATAATTTACTCAATCAAGAAAGTGGTTGAAAAAGATTAATTAATTGATTTAATTAATTCATTCACTTTGGAGTTGAATGTGTAAATCAAGTTTGACTTTTGCAAATAAAGTTGCATTAGTTTGATTTTATTTTTTATGATAATTATAATAGTTTGATTTAATTATTCAACTTTTTGGAGGGAAAGTGTCATAATTAAATTATTATGATTTAATAATTTAATCGACTTAGGGAATAAAGTGATTTAGTGACGTAATTAAATAATTGGTGTTATTTAACTAATTAGGACGAATAAAGTTAGATTAGGACTTTATTAAATAAATGTAATTTATTTAATTGGTTGAAATGATAGAAACTTGAATTAATTAAATAATGTCATTTTATCCAATAAATAGCAAAAATGGGGTTTTTGAGACTTTATTAAATAAATGGAATTTATTTAATTTGTCAACAATGATGAAAATATGAAATAATTAGATAATGTTGTATTATTGAATTAATAGGGGAAATTAGGGTTTTGGATGCAATTGATGTGAAATGCAGTGATGTTCAATGATAATGATATCGATGATGTGAAAATTTTGTTTAGGGTGTGTGATAGGTTTTAGGTCAATTTTATATGTCTACATTTTTCCCCTCTCTGAGACAAAGTATTGGTTGCTTTGTTTCAATGATTTTGATGTTAAGATCAAGTTTTTTTGAAAAAAAATTATGCCCAATTGTGCTCTAGTGTTCAATGGAATGATGGTAGGACTCTATGCTTCCCCCTTGAGAAGTTGGCTGAAAATTTTGATTTTGAGGTCAGGCTCACAACAGTGTTCTATTTCAGTTCAAATGTGTTTAGGATGAAAAATTAGGTCTATAGGTCCCTCGTTGCTTGTTTCAATATTCCCAAGAAGTCCTAATTTGAACGTAGGAATGTTCCTTAATTAAAAATTAGGGTTTCCTAGGTAAAAAATGGGGTTTTTGAGGGTTAAAATAGGCAATTATGGTTCTAATTACCTCATTTGTGCTTTGATCCTATAGTGAAATCTTATCTCTAGATTTTCCATTTTGTTAGTTGTCATAGAGCAATGCCTAGGATTCTGGGAGCCCCACATTGTTCAAACCTTGTTCGAGAGTTTGGACGACCAATAGGTGTCAATGGCTCAATATGTACCCTCTTAATCCTCATTTTCATCTTGTCATGTTCTCATAATTTGTGTACAAAGTTTCTTAAGTCAAAAGAATAGTTTTTATGTTTTCAGCATATTTGCATCATTTTTCGTAGATTTGTCATTTTAGGAAGGTCACTTTTGCAAAAAAATTGTGCACTTACTTTAAACCTATGGATTTGACTATACTTTCACTTTTGAAACTCTCCTTTGCTCTGTTTGGTCACTTTTGATTGCTCTGGGTTGTTTTGGTCACTCTTGATGTAGATTTTCGCCTTTGAGTAAGACTTTCACTTTTGATTCTAGGGCACTTGACTTAAACTAGTGCAATTGTCTTATTTTCTCGCACTTGTTAGTGACTTCATCACTTTTGCTAAATTTTGCTTATTTTTGCCTATTTGGAACCTTGAATCTTGTTTTTTGTCATTTTTGTTTCATTTTGCACATTCAAAGCAAAAACATAACATCATGGGTTAAAATAAGTGTAGGTAGTTCTTAAACCACTATAGTTGAGGGAGAGATGACCTCGAGATCTATTTGATCCGATTGCCCACTTTGATGGGTGATCCCACAAATTTGGTTTACAATTTCTGGGAGATTTTGATTTTTGTTGAAATCACATATTTTTAGAAAATATAATGATTTAAGCCATAAAAATTTCCATTTAAATCATTCCAATTTAAGAGGGTTTGATCAAACTACCTTAGATAAAACCCCCTTGGATAGAAACCTGCTAGTTTTAAACCATACCTATAACGGAGTCTCCTTTACACCTGTCAAAATGCTGATAAAAAATCACTTTTGAATTATCTTTTGGGGTATCAAATGAATTCACTTAAAAAAAAAAATTTGTAAGTATGTAGTCCTTATTATAAGCTTCCCCAAAAGTATAATTTTAAATAAATTTAATTTTATTATTATATTTATTTTTTATTTCTTGCAAATGTAGGTTTTTCATCGAAAATCAAGCTCTTTGTTCTGTACATGTCAAAAATAGTAGATTATCAAAAAAAATTGAATTTCAATACATACAAAAAAGTTACGCATTATACGGTTGCTATGTTTAAATTGTAATTGGTTTGACTTCAAAACTTGATTAAAAAAAAATATTCAATAAAAAATATCTAACTAAGCAGAAGCACTAGATATTAGAGTTACAAATCTAAATTCGAAAGAATTAGAATTTTATCCTTCATGGAAAAAAAGTTATGCGTTATACGGTGAACGTCACTTTTTAAAAATGTTGTTTTATGAAAAAAACTAATTTTCGAGGGAGATGGAAAAAGAAGTACAATATGATTCCAAAATTTTTGAAAACATAATATTTAGAATCTACAAACAAAATGTCATGAAACTCTAGTTTGCATCATCTTCAAATTCCTCACAGTTTAGCCGCTATAGGTGCCTGAAAGTGAAGATTTAGTTAAAAAATATTATTTCAATGTCCAGTTTGGCCAAAAATTGTAAACCACTATTATGGGATCACCCTGATATTTTGGAGCTATTAGAAACCAAGATCAAACATGCAAGCCAAAAAACCTTCCACAGAAGAGAAAAGAAAATAAAAGTAGAGCTTTGCATGAAGATGTGCAAATAATATTATTCATGAATTCAATAATTACATGAGATGATTTGCTTTATAAAAGAAATGTATGGGTTATCCAAGATCATACATGGAAACCAAAAAACCTTCCACATAAGAGAAAAGCAAATAAAAGCAGGGCTTTGCATGAAGATGTGCAAATAATATTATTCAGGAATTCAATAATTACATGAGATGATCTGCTTTATAAAATCAATGTATGCATAACCCTAATGTTATCTTGAGCAACAAGATAGCTCAACAAGATAAGGATGACAATTATAACCTAGGAATTAAAATATTACCTAAGTAAACTTTTGCAAGTGTAATAATTAATTAATAACACTAACACCCCCCATAAGTGCAACTTAGGGAGACTAAAAAAGCATGCACCTAAATGCAAGGATGAATGCAAGAAAGCATGAATGGGTCTCGACAACAAGGCCTGATCAGGTATCCATGTACAAATGCAAAGAATTAGGTAGAGAAGGAAAACCCAGTGGGACAAAACCCCCCTACAATGAGATGACTATTGCAAAGAAGCATTAGAAGAACACTGTGGACTAACACAGGAACCAGAATACGACAAACAAGGAAAGATACTTATGTCTACAAGAAACCAAATGAGAGTCATTGAAGGACTCAAGTGGAATCATAATAATGCAACAGCAGACTTGATGCCACGGAACACTGGAAAACTCACAAACTGGAACAACCCTGGAATCTGTGAAGTGCAACAGTAGATAAAATGATGAAAGAATCTGGAAACTGTATATCTCGATGTCAATGCCAAATTGAGACTAAAATTCTTCTATGGGAACAAGTACCATAAAGACTCTGGGACATTAACCATAAAAAAATGGCCCTCAAACTAAGATGGATCTGAACCAATGTGGATCAACAACCATAGGCTCCCAATCTGAAGTGTGAACTGATGTGAATTTGATATTTTTCAAGCTATGAGCAAGATGTGGCCAAAAGAAACTAAGAAACTAGATACAACCCATGCGAGTTGTCATCAAAATCAAGATAAGATCAAAGTGAAACTACACTCTAATCAGATTATTATGCAAGAAAACCCCCTGATGGAACTTTATATTAGTTCATTTATTACAATACCCAATGATTGTGAAAGAAGAGAATGCTAAACATGCATAAACAAAAGATAAAATGATGTGATACTGAAATGAAGTGCAAAGATTCAAGTTTCACCCTTCCAATTGCCAAAACATCCAAATAATCACCAAAACATCCATCGGGACGAATCTAGAATAATGATCAACCTAGAACAAATACAAAAAAAGTGCATGGACAACAACATAGAGCTCCTCAATACCTTTCCAATGCCACAAAGATAGCAAAAAATTAGAGATCGTGGCAAAAATTTATGAGCTCGAAGGTCATAAATGAACATCTGACTTCAAATAGAAATAAATGCAGCTAAACAAAAAAATACTGAAAAATAAACTACACCACAAGATAGTGCTCGGAACCAACTTTCATGCGATATCTCATTTCCCTAATTTCAATACTGTATACCCTGTAGATAGGTAAATAATCCAAAGAGTTTAAATGCATTGAAGACAGTAAACAAATTAAATCCTATCAAGCACCATGAAGTACAAACTAGAATGAAAATAAAAATAGTAAACAAAGAAACTGCAAACCGATTTTCAAACTAGTGTTGATTGATCTCTATGGCTCTTCTCCACCTGCACAAGGATGCAAGATTTCGAAGGTTGATAATAGAGGAATGTTGGTTTCTCAATTCTATAGTATAACGATGTAATGAAGATGATAGATGGCGATTGAAGACTGATTTTGACAGAGTAAAGATGCTTAGAAGAAGATTTGATCGAAGAATGATTTTGACAGCATAAGGATGTCTAAAGATTCGATCTAAGTGGCTTGTGAAAGGTTTGATTTATAGATTTTCGATGTGAATAGAGATAAGATTTGATAAGATTGATAATGATTTTATTTTTGTCAAAAGAGGAAAAACAATGAGATGAGATAAGATTTTTGAAAGATAGAAAGATTTTGATTTATTGTTTTAAAGGAATTAAAACAAGATAAGATAAGATGTGAAAAAAATAGAAAGATTTTGATTCTCTTTCAAAGGAAATAAATCCTGAAAAGGATGAAAAGGATAATTGATGAATTATCTAATTAAATTAATTAATTAGATACACATGAGTTCAAATTTGGAAAGAAAGCGAGAAGATATTTTTAAGATTTTAACCTAGGGGAAAACATGATACAAGGTGTCTAAATGATGCAATGTTGTGACAAGGTATCGTAAGATGACAATTTTTTTGATGTCTACATACCCAAATTATGCCAAAAAGAAAAAAATTGCTCCTTGAAGGAAAATCAGGGCTAGGAGGGGGAAAAAGAGGGTCATATGGCCTCTGATGTCATGTTGACATCATCAGTTCATAAGCAAAAATTTGACGGCCATCTGGCCATGGCCGAAAAAAATACCCCCTACCAAAGAAATCTACATGGCCGGAATGATGAGGGAATATTCCCTATCTGATTTGAGCACCAAAAAAAGGAGGCCATCGGATTTGAAAGGGGCTGATGGGCAATGAGCAAGTGGGCATCAAGTGAGTGAATGGAGTCGTCGGCGATGAATAAAGGAGCCGCTAGTTTTTTGAAGGCCGGCTAATGAATGAAGGGGCTCGCGTAGGTATGGTACGACCTGCATACGGATGTGACCTACGCAGGTTGGTACCACCTTTGTAGGCTTTAAAGCCCTTTTTTATTTACAAAAAAAAAATTGATTTGTTTTTTCAAAAAAAAAAAAAATTATAATTTTTTATATATATGCAGGATAAAAAATAATACTAAAAAACCTTAGAAATTTTTTTGATCAATGGGGAAATTTTGAAAACCAAAATAATAAACCCTGTACCTATGTGCATGCAAAATGAGGCACTTAGATTTGTACGGATTTGTGTGCCTCTAAAAAAAATTCCTTTTGTTGCAACTACTTGGATTTGAGCAAAATGACAGGTGGTCTTAGGGTTTTGGGGTGTTGTGAACGTGATGGTGGTGTTCGCTTTGCTCCAGAATGCACCAAAAAAATTCTCAAGGTCAGATCCCTCAAGGAACCCCAAACATACTCTGCACTGAAAATCTCCAAAAATCTGAGAAGATGTTGCATATCAAGACTCTGATACCATGTTAGAAACCAAGATCAAACATGCAAACCAAAAAACCTTCCACAAAAGAGAAAAGCAAATAAAAGCAGAGTTTTGCACAAAGATGTGCAAATAATATTATTCAAGAATTCAATAATTACATGAGATGATTTGCTTTATAAAAGCAATGTATGCATAACCCTAATGTTATCTTGAGCAACAAGAGAGCTCAACAAGATAAGGCTGAAAATTATAACCTAGGAATTAAAATATTACCTAAGTAAACTTATGCAAGTGTAATAATTAATTAATTAAACTAACAGGAGCAATATTTCCTAGATGTGGTCAAGCTTCATCATTTTTGTTATATGCTTCCCATCCGATCTCACACAGTGATGATGACCCTGCTAGTGGAGCAGTGGCATTCAGAGACTTCTTCATTCCATTTACCTACAAGAAAGACCACTATTACACTCGAGGATGTGTGGAGGATTGTCCATATTCCCATCCACTATGAGCTCATGACATACCATGTTCAACGAGGTACTTGTGTCATGCGGCATGTGTTGGGTTTCAAACACTTGGAGGTTTGCCAATCCGAGATTGATTTGTCTAAGTTTGTTGGTAGTGCAAACCATGTTTCCCTTGTTCTTTACGATCTGATTTTGGGGCTAGTTGTTCCCGATATGAGAGGTTGCTAGTTCCCTATTGGATGGGGCATTTGTATTAAGGGTATGTTTGAGCATGGAACTAGATATGCATGGGGTTCCTTTCCTTTCACCCGACCTCTATAGAGATATGCATGAGGTTGTATATCGGGGTGGGAATATATTTCTGAAGTAGGTGTTTCTCTTTTGCACATATGGGCTTGGGAGCACATTGTTGTTGCTTGGCCTGATGGGATACATGATTGTACTATTGGGGATCCATACTCATATCATTATGGAGATTTCTTACACTACACCTTTCCTAGGGATCTTTCATACTAGTGTCGTGTGTTTGATGACATGTCAGGTTTTGTTTGGAGACCCTATATGGATTGTGAGGCATGGCCAAAGGATCTGGAGTAGTTTGTGTACTATCAGTAGACCAGATGGTTGATTTTCCATTCTCACTCTCTTTTAGAGCGTTACTTACCTAACAAAGTATTTCATTAGTTTGGAGAGAGACAGGGTCATTTTCTCAATACTTATGAGGCTCAGTTTGGCATGACCACTAGAGAGGTCTGTGTATGGGGTCATCAGGTAGACAGAGATGTTTTTGTTGGATTAAGAGAACTTACCCCAGTTGGATGGGGTTGGTTGGTTGGTTTAGTGAATTTGGGTACCACACCCAATTTTGATTAGTGGTGGGAACGACGCGTTCCATTAAGGTTCATAGATTCTAAAGGTTATCTTGCATTAGGTAGAGTAGGCTTTACAGGTCGACACAGGGAGTGACAGCGCATTGAGGTTCTTGTAGAGTAGTTGGGTACAGCTAGATAAGATGTAGCACAGGGTGATCAGGTGTAGGGTCTGAGACAAATTCAAGCCCCCTCCACCACCTATGGATGGAGGTGTTGAGTTAGCAATAGAGATAGCATGATGATAGGCCTTGGAGTCACATCTTTCCATAGTGATAGCAGAGAGAGATACTTCTCACTAGGAGCGAGATGGTTTCAAAGCAGAGTGAGACACAGATATTGATCATCATCTTATGGCTAAGACATAGTTACAAGGTGTTATTTTTTATAGGGATAGTTTTAGGGTACACCGTGATAGTATATGAGCTAAGCAAGATTGGATGTTATAGATGTCAACATACTATCAGACCTTGTATGATGCTACTATTCCTAGGGCTACTCGACGTCCATAGTTTGGAGAGCCTAGTGTTGCAGGAGGTGGAGGCGTTGCTAAGTCAGGTGGGCAGTCTATTAGACAGCCAGATCTAGATGGTGGTCCATAGCCTAGTCTATAGAGTTATGCCCTTCCTATTGGGCAATGTTATATATATACTTGATCATCGTGTTGTTTATTGCCCAGAGACATTGTAGACATGTTTTTTGTATATACATTCATCGGCCTAGTCAAGGCCTCATATATATATATGTATTATTTTGAATTATCATATCACACTTATTTCACTGATGATGATGTCCTATAACATTCTCCCTTTTTTGATGATGATATATATGAGATATACCTTCTTCGATTTGGTTCATTTATATATTTATGTGATGATCATGTATGACTATGTATAATGATGCATGTTTATATATGCTTTTTTATTTTTTTATGTATGCATATGATGTGGCAGATGGATCATATTTTATATCATACGTTGTTTTATTATGGATGATTGATATATCATTTTGATAGATGATGTTTATATGTTGTATGGATGATATGATGGTTGTATGCCTTTATACATGATATATGATGTTTTCATTTCTTTATTATCATCATGATATGCATTGATGACATTGTGGATACATAATGGATATGCTACTAATGATATTGGTGTGTAGGATGGATGTTAGTTAGAAGAAATATCTCATGATGGATAGAAATTTGATGTTGTTAGTAGTTGATGATGTTGCTTTCGCTTTGCTTTGGAGTCTTTGTAGTTTTGAATAATCATGTTTGATGTAGCAAACATATATGATGCAGTAGGGTATTAATGACCAAGGTGACTTTGTATCCAGTGCGTGGATTTTGACTCTACAAACAAAGAGTATTTTTTTCATACCAGACATACGGAAACTTTGTTTAAAGTATATAGTCAAGTTGTGTTAAAAAAAATTCAGACCAGTCACACACAGAGGTATAGAACACCTAACATGCAACTTCTTCACAAATTGTTTCAACACAACTTTCGTACACTCAATAAAGCAAGTATTCACAATGGTAGTATTACAAAAATATCTTACAAACAATGAATCAAAATGACACTCAATTGTCCCCATTCCTTCTTCTCTAAATCCTTATGAACATCCTCGAGAGATCTTGGGAATGAATCAATAAAATAAATCATAAAGATAAGACTATAAAAAGATAAAAAAACAAAGTTGTAGTATCACTTGTCATATTTGTTTGAGGTTTTGGATAATTATCCATTGTTGATCATGTCTATCATAGGAATGGATCCATTAAGGCATATCTTAGGATGTTGCTGAATTATTAAAAATATAGGTAGTTGATACTTTAGTTTTGTTTTAGTTTATTTTGTGATCAAATCTTTGTGATTGTTTTCTTTGAGGTTCTAGCTTTTGATGTTTGCTTTGTTTGTTTCTTTTCTTCATCAGAGAGTGAGTGGGACAATTTTTTTATTATGGGTGAACCTTTATTGCAGATAGTGATGATGGGGTAGGTCTTTTTTATTTTCTGAGTTTTATGATGTTGTTTTTGTTGTTTTTAGGGGACTAACCTAGGGCCTCGAGGGATCATCAAAGATAAGCCTTGCCTATGTTGTACACACAGAGGCTTGTAATTTGCTTGGTTTGCATGTTTTTTACCTTTTCTATTTTGTGAATGTTTTTGGATTTTGTATTTTTTTTAACTAAGTTGAAAATAAAGCATGACAAAAACCTAAGGGGACTGACTTAGGGTCTTGAGGGCTATTAAGCCTTGACTACATTGTACATGCAAATACCATGCAGTTCAACCAATGTTGACTCAAAGCATAAAATTATTTTTTGTGCTTTAAACAACATTGTTAAATTGGATTGATATTCCACTTCTATGTCTAGAGGATATGTTACCTGAAATCTACTTGAACTAGTTGTCAAATTCAAGAAATGTTGATAACTTAGACTATTTGAGTGAAGGAATAACCCAGTGATGTTTTGTTTTTGATGTTTTTCAAATGTTTTTATTTTTTGTTGTTTTTTAGATGTTTTTGATTTTTTTTGTTTTATGACCATGATAGGACGTTCCAAGATCTAATCCACGACTAGCCTGAGGAAGTTGGCCCCAGTTGAAGACAAGACCATTTTCCTCAATCAATAACAAGCCATGGTTGGATACATGTTTTATCATGGGACGAATGGGTGGATGTTGTGGATAGTACTGATAAATAATGATGCAAGTCTTATTCAAAAATAGCACCTGTTTGCCAAGTTTTCACTATGGTACCTATTCTAGAAGTGCCACAAACTGGTTTTCACTTAGAGAAAAATTTATTTCTCTTTATTACTTTTCTTTCTTTTTGATTTTTTGTCCTTTTTTATCCTTTTTTCCATTTTTTGGATTTTTACCATTTTACCTAGGGTATTCAGATGTGCTTCTTGTGTAGAACTTCTTGAGGTGGTTGTTGTTCAGCAATTTAGTTAAAGCTTCTCCTTCAAGAGTAGCCAACTAATAGGCCTTAGAACCATAGCTTGTTGTGATGACGAATGGGCCTAACCAATTGGGTTCAAATTGTCCTTTGTTAACATGATTCAGTTGTACCTTTTGATTCTCCTTGAGGACCAAGTCACCAATTTGAAATATTTTGTCTTTTATTTTCTTGTCATAGCTTCATTTGAGTCATTTCTGATAAACCTGCAGATGATTTAACATGCTCAAACACCTTTCATCTAGTAGCTCTAATTCATTTAGCTTGGATTCCATGTATTCTTTTTTGTTGACCATGCCTTTAATGAGATTTTTAATGAGGGGATTTTGACCTCGATAGGTAAGACAGCCTCTAATCCATAGACCAAGGAAAATGGTGTAGCGATTGTAAGTGTTCGGATGCTAGTTCAATAAGGCCATAGGATTGGGTTTAGTTGCAAATTCCAATCACGACCCACTTCATTAACAGTATTTTTGGGTATTTTCAATATGTTTTTATTAGACGCTTCAGCCTAACCATTTCCTTGGGGTAATAGGGCATGGGAAATCTATGATGGATAGAAAATAGGGAGCAGAGTTCTTGGATGTCTTGATTTTTGAATGGGATTCAATTTTCCATTATTATCATTTTGGGAAGTTCATACCTATATATTAGATAATTCAAAATGAATTTTGATATCTATTTTCCGGTGATATAGGTCAATGGAATTTCCTCTATCCATTTACTGAAATACTTTTTCGCTATGATAATGAACTTGTGCCCATTAGATGAAGTAGGCAACATTTTACCTACTAGGTCTAATCCCCATTGTGAGAAAGGCCATGGTGTGGTGATGGGTCTCAATTCTTGTGCTTGTTCATGAACCAAATCACTATGCTACTCGCATTGATGAAACTTTCTAGTATACTACATGCATTCATGTTCCATGGAGGGCCAATAATACCCTGTTTTGAGTAGTTTTTGGACTAGGTTAGGTTTACTAAAGTGGCACCCGTAAACACCTTTGTGTACCTCTTCTAAGGTTGTCTGTGCTTATGCATTAAGATACCGGGGTAGAATATCATCTAGACTACGATGATAAAGGGTATCTCCTAAGATGGTAAAGCGGGAAGTTCTACAAGTGAAGGTTTTCTTTTGAGTGGTCATTAGGTCAAGTGGTAAGAAACTGTGTTAGACGTAGTCAAAAGTATCTTGGTACCATGGGGAGTTAGGACCAACAACAACACATACAAGTTCTTATTCTGGGATGTTGAATGCAGGTATGAGTAGTTATTCCACGAGGAACTCATACTTAGGAATATTGTGTGGAATATCAAGAAGTGATCCTATTGTTGCAATTGCATTGGTAGCTCTGTTTTTGATATGAGGAATTTTCTCAAAGGTTATTGTGACAAAGTATTCCTTGAAGCTATCCACCATCCTTTTATATGGAATTATTTTTTCATATTTTTTCTACTACTCATTGTTCACTTGTCTAATCACTAGTTGAGAATCTCTAAAGACCTGTAGCTCTTTTCTTCTCCATTTGATAGCCATTTTTAGCCCTGTGATAAGAGCTCCATACTCTAAGATATTGTTCGTACATGGAAAATTGATCCTATATTCCTTGGGTATACTATCTCCCTATGGTGTGAGAAATAGAACACCTGCTCTAGAGCCATGTTGAGTGTGGGACCCATCAAAGTATAGAATCCAATGGCATGTATGTTTTGTCATCGAGATACTCTCATCTATAAATTCCATTGTGAGAGGTTTGTGATCATCTATGGGTGCTTTGGCCAGCTAGTCTTCTATGATTTTTCATTTGGTATCTCTTCTATCCACATACTCTATATCAAATTCACTCAGGATCATCACCCATATGGTGTTAGGGCTGCTTTTGCTAGCAAATACTTTAGTGGGTCTACTTTTGAAATCAATTTTACCTTCCTGTTTAAGATGTAGTGTCTCAAATTTTGTGTCACAAATACGACTGAGAGGCACACTCTTTCAATGGGTGAGTAGTTTAGTTCATAGACCACCAATTTTTGTTGATGTGGTAGACACATAGAGGACCATTTCCATGTCTGGAATAGGTAGCATGATTATAGGAGGAGTAAGTAGGTACTCCTTGACTTGTTGGAATGCTTGGTCACATCTCCCATCCCACTTGAAGGTGATATCCTTCTGTAGAAGATGAGTGAAAGGGTGACATTTTTCTTCAAATTGTGTGATAAACAACCTGATGGATTGTAGCTTTCCCTATAAACTACTCAGTGTTTTTAGTGTTTTTGGTGGAGGCATCTCTAGTATAGCTTTTACTTGTGTAGGATCCACTTCAATTCCCCTTCTTTACTCTATGTGCCCTAAAATATTTTCGGATGTTGCTCCCAACATGCATTTCTTTGGGTTGAGTTAGATTACATTGGTCAATCCAATCAAACACCCTTGCAAGATTTGACAAGTGATCTTCCATTTTGACAGAATTTGCTAGAATATCATCCACATAATATTCCATGATGGTGTGTAGCATAGCATGGACTATGGTTGTCATTTCTCTTTGATATGTTGCTCCTATGTTCTTTAGGCCAAAGGGAATTAAATTCCAACAAAAGGCCCCCCAAGCACAAGTAAATGTTGTTTTATGTTGATCATCTGAGGAGATTTTTATCTGGTTATATCCGGAGAAACCATACATTAAGAACATCATCTCATGCCCCGCTATTAGATCCCTGATCGTCTCAATACTTGGAAATGGAAAGTTGTCCTTTAGATAGGCCTTGTTTAGGTCTCTGAAATCTGTGCAAATCCTTATGCCCCTAGTAGGCTCTGATATTGGTGCTAGATTTGATATCCATTGTGGATAATTGACGGGTCTGATAAAACCCACATTTAGCAGTTTCTTTAGCTCTACCTTTACTAGTAATGCTATCTAAGGATGCATTTTTCAGATTTTTTGCTTGATAGGCTTTGCTCAAGGGACTATTGCTAAATGATGTACCACTAATGCCAAATCTAGTCTAGGCATGTCAACATAGGTCTACGAAAAATTTACCTTTCTATTGTTGATGAATGCTATGAAATTTTCTTTCTCTTCTGGATCAAGTGATGTCATGTGGTATGTGATTTTTGGATCCTTTGTTGTGCCAACATTTATGGACTCTAGTTCTTCTAGTAGGAGTGTTGATCTTTCTTGGTACTCAGATATGGGGAGATTGAACCCTCCATCCTCGGGTGCCTCTGGGAGGTTTTCACCTTCAGTTATGTCCTTTATTTTCCTCTTTTTTGGATCTAATAGAGTCACACTATAGTTTTCTCTAGGGGACCACCCTTTGATCTGTATACTTTCCCTTTCATTTTTGTGCCTAGAAGGTTCAATCTCTCCACCAAAGTATGCACCATGTTTGAGTTCCATGATGAAACCTGCTTTGTGACCTTTTCTGGTATGTCTACTCAAAGTCACATGAACTCTACGATTGCATCATCATTATGGAATTGATCTAGAATAGGTGTCTGTTGTTGTTGGTCCCAATTAATCAGTTGTGGGTAGTAGAGTGGTAAGCTATCATCATTATCTGCAAAGCTTATGAAGGTTGCGAAAAATGGTCAGTATGGCTCTGGTATCTTTTTCCCATTGGGTGTTTAGATCATCATTTCTAGAAGTGGTGGAGTCATATTTAATGATAAAGGAAGGGGAACCCCATCCGTATTCATTAGAGTCCATTCTAGAATGATAATAGATATTGGGAATGGTGTGGATGAATTGGAGAGGTAACCTATCGCTGCTAAAGTTGTTGAATAAGTCTTCGATTGGTAAATCGTTGTCCATGATATGGTATATATCCAGTGCCTTAATGCTAGTAGAATTTTTTTGTTCTTAAAAGAGGTTTGTCCAGTTTTTGGAGTAATCACATCTTTCATCTTATAACCTAGCCCCATATTTTTCTTTCTCTATTCTACTACGATAGGCTCCCACCTACCTTGTTTTTGTAGCCCAAGGCTGCCCGTTCCACTGTATCCCATCTATTTAACTAGTTGATAGCCTTTACTGCTAGGGTCTATTAGAAGGGTTTGTGGTTGTTCTAGATCTTTTTGGTCCTCTTTGTAAATCATGGATGAGAAGTCCTCTTTGAATATCTCTTCATCTTTCATTTCTCCCCACTTGGTAAAAATTGTGGGTTTGGCTATCATTTGCACTGTTTGAGCAGGAGTGATTTCTTTCACACCTCCATAGATTTTAGGTGTTGGTGGGAGCATATCAATACAAAATGCTTGGTTAAAATGGTAGTTCCCATTACCCATGTCAAGTACTTGTACCTTGGCTTCCATTTTCTGTTGCTCACTTAATGTGTTCTTGTTTGAGGTCGATGGAAGCGTGGAAGGGTTGACATATGAGAATGAGTGGAAGGCTATACTGTTGCTAGGTATGCATTGGATCTTATTATACTTCTCTTCCAACATTAGACGAAAAATGGAATGGCTTAGGACTAGCCTATAAGGTCACCTCTTTTCCTTCATGGGGAAAATTTAGGCATTGGTGGAAGGTGGAAGGGACTACTTGTAATGTGTGAATCCAAGGGAATCCCTGGAGGAGGTTATATGACAACTCAAGGTCAAGTAATTGACATGTAGTTTATGTGATGCTCGATCCTATCTATACTAGTAGCCTAACTGTTCCTTCTAAATTCCTTTCAAGGTCATCATAGGCCCTTATGTTGATACTCTTTCCTTTTTCAATCACATCATCAAAATACTCCAATTGTTTGACAAATTTTAAGGTACAGATGTTTAAACCCACACCATTATCTATCAATGCTGGCTTGACCATGTTATTATGGACACCAACCTATATGTAGAGGGCTTGGTTGTGTAATTTTCTTTGTGGGAGGTCTTTCTCAGAAAATACTAAATGATTTTTTTTTGTGATCTTTCCAACCATGGCTTGAAACTGACTAGGATCAAGATCATTAGGGATCGATGTTTCCAATGCCTTTTCCAATATCTCTCTATGCGTAGGTGAAAATTTTAGTAATTCTAGGATTGATATTAAGGTTGGAGTTTTCTTCAACTATTCCACAATGTTTTAGTCATTTGATGACTTAATTGTGGGTTTGAGTGGGGCTCCTTGTATTATAACTCTCCCTCGATGGGTAGTTACATTGCCTCTCCCTTGACAAGTAGTTACATTGTAGTTGTTGTCTCCACCTCGTATAGTTACTATGTTTTCCCTATTATCATCAGCTTGTCAAAGGGTTCCTAGAACCATGTCAGCATATGTGTAATTATCAATGTGTTACTCTTGTTCTTTTCCTTTGTCATTCCTTTTAGCATGGTTTTGGATTGGGTTCATGTATATTTGAAGATCCATGTTTCTGGGATGATGTTTGACATTTACTTCCCCTTTGTTTATTAAGTCTTGGATGAGGTGTTTGAGTCACATGAAATTGTTGGTTGTGTTTCCTTTGATCTTATGGAATTCACACAAGTATTTCTCATTATACCATGGTGTTTTGAAGCTAGGCTCCTCATAGTTCAGGAGGTCATTGACCTTGATAAGTTTTTGCTAGACTAGTTTACGCATGAATATTTTGAGTGACTCTCCTAATACCATAAACTACCTCCTGGGTTGATCATACTGCCTCTGTTTCCCTCCTTGATTTGTTTGTTGGTTAACAACCTGATTATTCTTGGGATAGGTAAGTTGGTATTTTTGTGTGTTATTTGGAACATATCTTATTTGTGCCACCTGTAGGATTTTTTTAGGTGTGTTTTACACATGCCATAGTGCTCTGGCGTCAACCACTCCATCATTTGTAACATTCTTGTTTTTGGCCTAGATCTTAGGTTTATCATTTGAACTAAAGGGACTATCTTTTGAGGTGTTCAATTTCAGAACTCCCCTTGCAATGAGGGCTCTCTCAATTTGTAATCCCTTTTCGATTGTTTCCTCAAAGTTCATGGGACATAACATAGTGAGTTGGTATTTAATCTTGGGTAGGACATTTGAAATGAAGATATCTACCAATTCCTTGTCTAGAATGGTCCATTTGCATTGACTAGCTTTGTGCCTCCATCATTGTAGGTAGGAGGTAAAGGACTCTCCTTGACTCTATTTGATTTTGGATAGATTTTTGATGGTGACATGTTGCTCTATGTTGAATGAGAAGTGGCTTATGAACTTGCTAGATAGTTCGTCGAAGGTTTTAATTCCAAGTGTCAAATGGGAAAACCACTCCATAGCATGACCTGTAAGGCTACATGGAAAGAGCCTCATGAGATAACCATTGTCTTTTTATACCTCTATACATGATATTGAGAAGTCTCGTACATGCTCCACTAGATCTCCTCTTCCTTTGTATTTGTCAAACTTGGGTATGTCAAAGTTTTTTGGAAAAGGTCGTGCAGTGATGGAACAATCGAATGCGAATGGACATATTTCCTAAAGGGTGTAGGTCTTCTTCTTTTTTTCCTACCTACATGTCTACACCTTTACGATCCTTGAGGACCTCCATGTTAAAATCTACTAGTAGTTTAGCACCACTCTGTGCTAACTTAAAGAAGTACAAATTTGGATCCTTTCTCAACAATTTTTCCATTATTTTTACCACTTTTGGGTTTCTGGAATGCTCAATTAGTTCCTTATCATTTATCTCTTCCTTGGTATCTATCTCCTCTATGATTACTCTTTCTAGGTCCTCATTGTTTTGTTCTATCACTTCTCATTTTCGGTTTAGTTCTTCCTCACTGAATGTGTCTCTGTACATAGGTCTCTTTTGGAGTGTTTCAAGGTTGCTTGGCCTATAGCCCCATGGGCCACCTTTTTTGTTCATGGTGTTTGTTGGTGGGGTGCTGGTGTTGTTCTTGCTTGCTTCTATGTTCTTCCTATGTTGTGATCTTGTAGTTGTCATAAATAACTACCAAGATTTTGTGAACGTTTTCGTGACTCCTAGGTATGGAATGAAAAATGCTTTTGTTTTTTCAATTTTTTTTAAAGAAAATGAAAGTTGCTTTTGTTTTTAGATTTTTAGTTCATTACATCGAAGGGTGGTTGGCCCATTGAAAAGAAAAAATAGAAATGGTCTAGTGTATGTTGACGAGTGTGGTATCTTCTCAAGATATACCGTTTGGTGAACTTTAGGGTAGGGCGGTTCTTTGAAAGTCGTAATATGGATTTTTGCTTAATGATTTTTCTCTTGTTAGATATAAGGATTTTTCTCTTTCCATAGATCATGAGGGGTGTATATCTATTTCCACACAAGAATTGGTAACATGGGTCTTTTGGTAGCTATTTTTTCTTTCTCTTCGTCTTTGTTTAAGATTTTTGTTGCATTTCTCCACTAGTTGGGTGTTTCATTCCTCTCAAATATGAAGGTTCTTAAACTACTAATGATATCATTTTTTTCACCTTCAATGTGTCTGAGACTAGGTTGTAGGAATGATGTAGTAAGGTTTATTTGTTGAACTAGAACAACTAGTCCCCAAATGGTAATACGGTGAGACTATGGATGTTTTCATATGGCTTGTTATGAAGCTCAAGACCCTAAGGTTTGAGTGTTGTTTGGGGTGATAATACCTTTGGAACTCAAAAATTTGAGGGGCTTGGACTGATATTTCACTTCTACTTCTAGAGTATATGTTGCAGAAAAGCTTACTTGAACTATCTATGAGTCTCAAGTAACTATTGATATCTTAGAAGTGCGAATGAGGGAATAATCCATGTTTGTGTGTTTTGATTTTGATTTCTGAAAGTAGGATGGAATGGTGAAAGCAGATAAAGGACTATATGACTTATCTATTTTTCCAATTGTTTTGTTCCAACAAGGATCTTATAAGCAACTTCGGTTCATTTTTCCTAATCATTAGCAAGATACAGCAATAGTGTTGGTTTCTAAGCAAAGGCTTCAAACTAAGAGCAAAAGCGGCTAGATTTATCAACTGCGGCTTAGAATGTGTTAAGTGTGTGGGTTTTTGAGAAGCAAGTGTGAGCTAGAATGGAAAGTGTGGCTTCTGTGTGTTTTTTTCAAATGCAGTGATCACTTAGTCAAAAAGCGAGTTGTTCTGGAAAGTGCGAATAGATTATTGGCAAGTGCACCAATTTCTGGGAAACAAGTGTGAGAAAATAAGAGCAAGTGTGTGGGTTTCACATCAAGTGTGTGGTTTATGTCAAATGCAATTGATTTTCATCAATGGATTTTCTAGGACAGAGAGCAAATGCAATGAAATTTTAGCAAATACGGTAGAAAATAGGGGAATTTTGTGCAAAGGTAGTCTTTATGTGTTTTGTTTCTAGTTTGAGCAATCTTTCTCTAGATTTTTGCAAGTTAAAGTTGGGTTTTTTTCTCAATTTCTCTATGTTTGGAGTATGGAAAGTGATACAATAGCACTAGACTGACACAAAAAGAATGGACTTTATGTGACCTTCATGTCTATGGCCTTAAGTTGTGAAATCATGACACCCAAGCCATAGTTTCCAAATGTTTACTTTGATTCAATGCAGCATGAATATTCAGAAACCTTTAAGGAAAATCCTTTAAAGGAATGCAAATATAGGTCTTATTTTACAAGAATAAACTAAGTCAAAGGTTTTTTGTTTCAACCATCATGTTTAGTGTTTGTTTGGATGTATCCTTTTTTAGATCAAGCACAAAATTTGATGTCAAATTTATTTTGAATGTTTCTGGAAAGTTTAACATAAAAATTTACAACCCTAGAGATAGAAACCATTCTTTTAGGTAGGACTACCTCATGAAATGAAGGGATGATTTTACATGCAATTTATGGTGTGGGCCTATAGCCGTAATTGGCAAGTAACTTCTCAGAAGTAAATTGTAATGCACCACTTTCAAAGAATGTTTTTGGATAAAAGGGTAGCTTCTACAAACATTTGGCTCTTAGTAATGTTTTGGGGTTATGATTTTTGGTTGTCTATACATGCAATGTTTTGTTCAATTAAGAGGCATCCTAGCCCTTGTGGGTTTTAACGTATCACATAGATGTTGGGGAGACTAATGTCGATATAGAACAACATCAACCGATGGGTGAGAAATTTCCTCACACCCACTTTTATTTATATAACAATCCAAAATGAGAGTGTCGCTTGGGTCGCCTATGAGTTCTCTAGTCTGGAATGTGTCTCAATATGTAAGGCCTCTAAAGTTATGCTTTTGAAAATAAAGATGTGAAGCTCAAGATGTTTTCGCTCACCCAAGATCGCCAATAGGTGCAAGGTGAGAAGAAAACCGTCTAGCTTTCCAAACACTGAATACATGGCATACAATTCATAGCAATTTGATTCTTTTTAAGCACCTCAAGTGGTGCTATCCCCAAAAATATGTGAATAAGATATCAATGATTATTTTTAATTGCATCCAATGGAACTATTCTAGACATCAGTCAATATCATAGCAAAGGTGCAAGACAAAAAGAATGTTTTTTTCATTTTTATGTTTCTAAATTGATCCAGGTCTTATTTGGTCAACAAAGTGAATTTGAGTGTGCATCAACAAAAATAAATTGTTGTGGTCAACAGAAAAGAAATTAAAACTCCAACTGTTTAATTTGAAAGCTTTAAAAATCTTTTAGAGCACCAAATCACTTTGTTTGTTCATTTTTTTTATGCACCAAGTGAAAAATTCTCTGACTATGAAAACATGGAAAGAGTTAATTTTAGAGCCCTTAAAAATTGAAATGTGTTGTTTGTAGGGTTCATTTTAAGCACTGAAATTGAAGGATTCCTAACTTTGATAAAGCTTTGGAAATGATTCTTTTTAGAGCACTAAAAAAAATGTGTTGCTATAGGGTTCATTTTAAGCACTAAAATGAAGGATTCCTAACTTAATAAAGCTTTGGAAATGATTCTTTTTAGATAAACAAAATGTGTTGTTGTAGGGTTCATTTTAGGCACTGAAAAGAAAGATTCCTAACTTAATAAACATCAAAAATATGAAATCCTTTGACCGTTTGTCTTCCCTACAGAAAAAATGTTAGTGGTTTCTTGATCCTTCATACATAAATGTTAATACCTTTCACACATCCAAAATCAGGCATTTGTTAGTGTAAAAATCAATTTTCAGTTTGCAAATCTCGAACATAGGTTTGATAGAGAAAAAGCACAGGAAAATCAGCAAGTGTGCCCTTTGTTAGAGAGTATAAGCATAGAAAAACTGCAAGTGTGCTCTCTATCATTAGTCAAATGCGCTGAAAAAATGCAAGTGTGTAGGTTTCAGTGTCAAGTGCACAGATCTCAAGGTCAAATACACATATTCTTTGACAAACAATTGTGAAAATTTTTGAAACAATGCATGAAATTTTTTCAAAAGCACTATGGAAACCTGCAACTTCAATTTAAACTCATAATATTTAGGACCTTGGTCCCAACAAACATGCTAGAATGTGTGAGGGGGAAAATCATAGACATAAATAAGATAAACAATTGAAATAGAATCTAATCTATAATCAAGAACACTAATCTAAGATCTATTCCTACACTTACGTAATGCACAGTTAAGAATACTAAATTCAAGAACATGTAAATGAAATGTATCAAAAATAATTGAATTTAATAACAAAACTGTTACCCATCTCGTATTGGAGTATATTCACAAGGATTTTGTTGCTCATATCATTACAAAGCTTTCATAGTTCATGTGTAAAATCTTGAAGAACGATGCATGTATGGTTTGATTGAAGAAATGTTGAATCTCTATCAATGGTGTTTTGGCATTACTCTATTGTCTAAATAGGTTGATTATTTGATCCCTTTTTGTGAGGAAAGAAGTTTTTTATATTGAAAATGTGATTTGAAATGGAAAATCAGGATTAAACAATGTTGAATCAAGATTGACAGACGAAAGATGTTGAGAGGACTTAGACATGAATAATCTGTGCAAAATAGATTAAACAATTTGTGTGATTGAAGAAATAGATTGAATAATCAGTGGGATTGAGGAATAGATTGATCAATCAGTAATATAGATTGATCAGTCAAGAATAGATTGATCATTCAGACGATCGTAATTTTCTCAATCAGGAATAGATTGATTTGTCAGGATTAGATTGAGAAATCAAGGGATCATAATTTACTCAATCAGGAAAGTGCTTGAAAAAGATTAATTAATTGATTTAATTCATTCATTCATTTTGGAGTTGCACATGCAAATCAGGTTTGACTTTTGCAAATAAAGTTGCATTAGTTTGATTTGATTTTTCATGATAATTTGAATAGTTTGAATTAATTATTCAAATTTTTGGAGGGAAAGTTTTATAATTAAATTATTATGATTTAATAATTTAATCGACTTAGGAGAATAAAGTGATTTAGTGACGCAATTAAATAATCAGTGTTATTCAACTAATCAGGATGAATAAAGTTAGATTAGGACTTTATTAAATAAATGTTATTTATCTAATTGGTCGAAATGATAAAAACGTGAATTAATTAAATAATGTCATTTTATCCAATTAATAGAAGAAATAGGGTTTTCAAGACTTTATTAAATAAATGGAATTTATTTAATTTGTCAAGAATGATGAAAAAGTGAATTAGTTAAATAATATTGTATTATCCAATTAATAGGGGAAATTAGGATTTTGGATGCAATTGATATGAAATGTAGTGATGTTCTCAATGATGTGAAAATGTCATTTAGGGTGTGTGATAGGTTTTAGGCCAATTTTACATGTCTATAGGTTTAAACCCTCCTAAAACCCTAGTTCCTTTGCCTTGTCACTTTTTGTTATGTTCACTCATTAACCTTTTGTACCCAGTCCCTAGTTGGCTAAGTTACAAGGTGGCCATGTTTTACTAGCCTCTTTACCCATGTCTTCTAGTTCTAGCCACGGTTTAAATATTTGATTAAAAATTTTATGTTCAAGGGGCTAGAAAATAATTTTTTCCCAAGTTTTATTTACCTAAGCGCAGCCCCCATTTTAAAACCACTTTTAGCATGTGCACAAAATGCATCACTTAAGTGATTTCCCATCACTATCCTCAAGTGCATCGCGAATTGACTTCCCTTCATTAACTTTGTTTTAGCAATGAGCCATGCACTAGTATTTCCTTCATATTGCTATCCCCCTTCACATCACAGTTATGTTTTTGAGTAGCAAGGTCCTTCATTCGATGCATGATGATCAAGCGACTAAGGGCCCAAATTTAAATATGGTGATATGATAGTCATCGTGGGTGTTTTATCCATTACAGTTGTGATCCAAAGTAATGATGCCTTTGAACGATGTGCGATGGGTGGAAATATCTCTTCACTGAGGAGACATTAAAATGTTAGAGGGAGTTGTTTTGTAGTCCCTTCAACATTCCAATGGACGAAATGATCTTTTTTGTTGGGGGAACAGGAAAATATTGGTGGGACATTAATGATGGTCCCTTCGACATCCCGATGGGATGGTGATGACAATAGATGGTGACAGGTGTCTTGGTGGGCCCGAGGTTTTGTTTTGCTTTGTATGGTTTCAATGGCTCATATTCAATGGAGATAATCTAATGGTCATCCTACGCATCATTCACATTGTTGTTCTTGTAAGGAAAGCAAAGGTGCAGAAACAACTATCCTAATGTCAAAAACCACAAGGAAGAATGCAGACAGTGCTTTTAATTTTCAAATTACAATCCAATTAAGAAACACATGAAAGATTTATAGAAACAAAAATAATACTCAAAGACAATGAACAATAGATTTACGTGGGAAAACCCTTTCAGGAAAAAACCCACCACACCAAGCTGAATCTCTTTGTATTACAGTAACAAACAATTACATACAATGCAGATATACAACTCTCTGGTATCAGTTCATAGTAGCTTCATTCACTGTTCAATCTAGTTACAAAAAATGCTCTCAAGAATCCGATTACCTCATCCTCATCACCTCAGAATGCTATCCTTTAAATATTACCATATTCTGATTTTTGTCTTATGTTCATCCTTATCCGCCATTACCAATCATAGACAATTTCCTTTCGAGCAATTGATTTTTCCTTGCATGCAGTTTAGCTCCAACGTCGCAACTGTTGCAAAAATCTAACTTCCATCCATTTGAAATTCGCTTCCTCTGATTGGTCCATGAGGCTCCACATAGGATGGTCAATCTATTCAAAGGCGTTCAAAATTTGTTGGCATATCTGTGAGACACCAACAGTGTCTCCCCAATGCCACAAAGTCTTCATATCGATATCAGCATAAGTCCCAACAGTTGGCAAGATGATGTAATGAACGCCATGAGTCATACCAAATCCATCGACATCCATTTCGTTTCTATCGACAAGGAATTCCTCCATCGAAAAGACATTTTACTGATGCTCACAAGTCATATTGATTTTGAACTTTGCCATCAGCAAGACTTTACCGTTTGCCAAGAGTTCTCATCGAGTCTCCTCAAGTTTCACCGAAGCACCTGACAGTCAGAAAGACATCCGTCTTTCGCCAAGACTTCACCCCTAGCACAACCAAGTCTTACCGAGTCGGGAAGACTTATGTCTTTCACCGGGACCTTACATTGAGCACCCATGTCTTACCGAGTGCTTAAGTCATGCTGAAACCATCCCTATAAGTGAGACCAGGCACCCGTCACCAAGACTTCATACCAAAGTTTTTTTGTCACCGCGAAGGAACCAAGTGAATACTCCCGTCGGCGTGACCTTCCAATAGTCGCTGAGAGATCTTCCCGACACCCTTGTGTTACCTCGATAGCCATATGCTATTGGTGAGACATTCACCAGTCATTGGGACTTCTCCCCGAAGCCTGATAGAAACATAATGTCGGCCAGAGCTCTCCATTTGACAAAAGGTCAAAGCAAATGCTTCTTGTCACAACGATAGTTCATTCGGCAAGACACCAACTTTGTCTCAACGACTTGGAACATTTCAAAGGATTCAGAACAGCTAGTCGGCTAGACATGATTAATGTCACAGCGACTTTGCCCTCCAGGAGTTACATGTCAGTATGGATTGAGGCAAATATTCCAACAATATCCCACTTGACGAAGACCTTACTGACAACTCCAGAGCATAATAAAACTACTGAAATTCATGGGTCAAGAGTCCCATCGAACTGACACACCACCTATATTTTTCTGTGCTCACAGGCTTCGTCAATGCATCTACAACATTTTCAAGAGTATCCACTTTCTCTAAAGAGACCTTCCCATCCTCCACCATATCTTGTACAAAGTGATACTGTACATCTATATGTTTTGTCCTGGCATGGAAAGTAGGATTATTTGCCAAACATATAGCACTCTAACTGTCACAATAAATAGTAATTTTTCCTGCATCAAACCAAAGTTAGAACACAAACATTTTATCCAGATTGCTTCTTTACAGGCATGTGTAGCTTCCATGTATTCTGCCTCTGTAGTGGACAAAGTGACTACAACCTGCCGCTTGCTCATCCAACTCATTGCACCACCATTCATGATGAAAACATATCCACTAGTGGATCTTCTGTTGTCAATGTCCCCTGCCCAATCAGAGTCCACATAACCTCGAATACTGAGAGTCCTCTATGATTCAACCAAGTTCCCATGGTAACACAGAGCATAGTCTGAAATGTCCTTTAGATATCTAAACACTCTATTCACAGCATCCCAATGTGTCCTTCCAGGATTAGCCATAAACTGACTAAGAACTCCCACTGCTTGGGCAATGTCTGGCCTTGTACATACCATTGCATACATAAGGTTGCCAACTGCACTAGCATAAGGTACACTGGTCATGTCCTCCATCTTAGTAGGATATTTTGGATAGTCTTCAACAGATAGCTTCGTTCCCTGCAAAATTTTAACAACTAGCTACTTGCACTCAGTCATACAAAATCTCTCTAGAACAGTCATGATATACTTACTCTGACTGAGCCAGAGTTTTCTGTTTTCTTTGTCCCTGGTTATTTCCATTCCCAGAATATACCTTTCTGCACCAAGATCTTTGATTTCAAACTTTGCAGACAACTAAGACTTAAGATTAGAAATCATTAGCTTACTATTGCCTATGAACAACATATCATCAACATAGAGAGCAATAATAAGGACTTGATCACTTTTAGCTTTGTAATATACACAATGATCACATTTTGATCTTACAAATCCCAATGACAAGACAAAAGTGTCAAATTTTGGTACCACATTCTAGGAGATTGTTTTAAACCATACAGAGATTTCTTTAACTTGTAAACCAGTCTTTCTTTACCTTTTTCCACAAAGTGCTCTGGCTGGGACATATAAATTTCTTCTTCAAGATCACCATGAAGAAATGATGTCTTTACATCCATCTATTCAATCTCTAAGTCATACGTTGCTGCAAGTGACAAAAGAAATTTAATAGATGTCAACTTAGCTATAGGAGAAAATATTTCTCCATAATCAATTCCTTCTACCTGGGAATAACCTTTCGCAACTAGCCTTGCTTTATATTTTTCCACACTGTCGTCCAAACCTATTTTCTTCTTAAACACCCATTTGCAGCCCATAGCTTTTCTGTCTTTAGGCAATGGCACCAAACTCCAGGTATCATTCTTTTCTAATGATGCCATTTCTTCATTCATGGCTTCCAACCAAGAGTTTGAATCAAAAATTTTAAATGCCTCTTTCACAATCCTAGGTTCATCAGTGCTATAAATTAAAGCATAGGCACAAGTAGAATCTATCAAAGAAAACCCATACCTATCAAGTTGCTTTCTTTCACGAGTTGACCTTCTCACAGGCTAAGCCTGAGGTGGTTCTTCATCTTCTTCAGAACTTTCAGAACTACTTGAGCTCTCCTCAGTATCAAGTACATTTTGATTTTTCAATTCCTCTTTATCTGGTGTCGGAGGAATTTCTGCTACATCCTTCTTATTTTCTAATTTCTTTTTTGACTGTAGATCCAATGTAGAAAGTTTCATCTCATGGAAGATAACGCTTCTACTATATAAAACCTTCTTAGTCTCAGGATTCCAAAGCTTGTATCATTTTATTCTAGCACTATAGCCAATAAAAATACACTTTACAACTTTGTTTTCCAACTTAGATCTTTTTTCAAATGGCACATATGCATATGCCTCACAGCCAAAGACACGAATATGTCTCAAAGAGGGATTATTTCCAGACCATGCTTCCAAAGGTGTCTTCTCAACAAGGGTAGAGTTAGGAGAACGATTTACCAAGTAACATGTTATAGAGACTGCTTCAGCCCAAAATTTCTCCTCCAAGCCAGCACTGCTCAGCATACTTCGTGCTCTTTCTATCACTATTCTATTGAACCTTTCAGCAGCTCCATTTTGTTGTGGAGTGTAAGGTGTAGTCTTATGTCTTTTAATCCCATGATCTTACAGTACCTTTCAAATTCATTTGAACAAAACTCACCACCATTGTCAGTCCTTACACATTTTATTTTTCTACCAATCTGATTTTCAACAAGGTTTTTAAATTCCTTAAACCAAGTGAACACTTTTGATTTACTTTTCACAAAATATACAAATGCTCCTCTTGAATAATCATCAATAAACAACACATAGTATCTTGATTTAGACAAAGAAGGAACATTCACTGGACCAAACACATCAGGAAGCCCTTCTACCAGGTTTTTATTTTTAAAGGTTTTTAAACCTTTCTTACCAATGTGGCCAAGCCTATGATGCCAGAGCATAGTCTTCTCTGCTGGAAGTTTAACCTCCATGGAGTTTACACCACCAAGAATGTTTTCCTTCTTTTCTCCATGAGTAGTCTTAAGTGACTTTGCAGAGACACTGTTGCATTGCACAGCCAGTGCATCTAGCTTGTACAAGGTACCAATTCAAGCACCCCTAGCTAGCACCATAGAACCTCTAGTCATCTTGCAGCCATTGCTAGAGAACGTGACCTACACTCCAATATCATTTAGCTTACTTACAGAAAGTAGGTTTTGAGCCAGACCTATCATATGCATCACATCATTGATTCCCTTCACTCTTCCATCAGGGAATTGAATTCTGACTCTTCCACAACCAACAATTTCCAAAGATGAATCACTTTCCAAATACACCTTTCCACCATTGTATTCTTCATACTTCATGAACCAGTCTCTATGAGATTTCATGTGGAAAAATGCTCCAGAATCAATCAGTCAGACATCATCTAATGGCCGTGTAGCCAAAGCTACAATGAAGGAGTCTGCATCACTCTTAGAAGAATCATTGCCAGAAGAGTTCTTCTTCTTTTTCTCCTCCTTGCAATCCTTTCAGAAATGACCAGGTTGCCCACAATTCCAGCACTTCACCTTGGACTTCTTGCCAGGATACTTTGATCTCCCTTCTGATTTCGATCTGGATTTCTTTTCCTTCTTCTTGCCTTTGTCCTTTGATCTGCCTCTAATAGCCAGAGCCTCCTTTACCATCTTAGAAGATTTTCTTCTCATCTCTTCCGACAACAAAGAAGCAACAACATCTTCCATCTTGAAAGTGGATGTCGTACTCCCAATGGCCATCACTAGATGATCCCAATAATCTGGCAAAGAACATAGCAGTAGCATGCAGCGATATTCATCTTCAATCTTCACACCAACAGATGTTAACTGAGCAATCAGCATGTTGAATGCATTCAAATGATCAGCAACAAATCCTCCCTCCTGCATTCGCAAAGATATAGCTTCTTCCTCAAGAACAATTTGTTCACCAAGGACTTGCCTTGATAAATAGATGCCAGTCTTTTCCACAAGGAAGATGCAGTCTTTTCTTCATGCACGTTCAGAAAAATAGAGTCTACCAAATAGAGCCTTATCAGCCCTTTTGATTTTCTATCTTCCAGGTCCCAATCTTCTTGCTTCATGGCATAAGATTTCATTTCAGTCATAGCAGTCCAAAGATCTTGGTCCACTAACAGATCTTCCATTTTGAGTTTTCACAACTCAAAATTAATACCATTGAATTTCTCTATATCCATCTTTCTGAATGTGCTTGCCATCTTAATATGTAATTAAAATATCAGACTTCTACCAAACTCCCACTGAAAAAGAATTGACACAAAAAACCTAACCCACTCATAAGGACAACACAACTAGCCAGGCTCTAATACCACTTGTAAGGAAACCAAAGGTGCGGAAACAGCTATCCTAACATCAAAACCACATGGAAGAATGCAGATAGTGCTTTTAATTTTCAAATTATAATCTAATTAAGACACACATGAAAGATTTACAGAAACAAAAATAATACTCAAAGACAATAAACAACAGATTTACGTGGGAAAACCCTTTCGAGAAAAAACCCACCACACAAAGCTGAATCTCTTTGTATTACAGTAACAAACAATTACATACAATGCAGAGATACAACTCTCTGGTATCAGTTCACAGTAGCTTCATTCACTGTTCAATCTAGTTACAAAAAATGCTCTCAAGAATCCGATTACCTCATCCTCATCACCTCAGAATGCTATCCTTTAAATATTACCATATTCTAATTTTTTTCTTATGTTCATCCTTATCCGCCATTACCAATCATAGACAATTTCCTTTCAAACAATTGATTTTTCCTTGCATGCAGTTCAGCTCCAGCGTCGCAACTGTTGCAAAAATCTAACTGCCATCCATTTGAAATTCTCTTCCTCTAATTGGTCCACGAGGCACCACATAGGATGGTCAATATGGTCAAAGGAGTTCAAATTTTTTTGGCATATTGGTGAGACACCAACAATGTCTCCCTGATGCCACAAAGTCTTCATATCGATATCGGGATAAGTCCCAATAGTCGGCAAGATGATGTACTGAACGCCATGAGTCATACTGAATCCATTGACATCCATTTTGTTTCTATCGGCAAGAGATTCCTCCATCGGCAAGACGTTTTACCGATGCTCACAAGTCATATCGATTTCAACTTTGCCATCGGCAAGACTTTACCATTCACCAAGAGTTCTCATCGAGTCTCCTCAAGTTTCACCGAAGCACCTGACAGTCGGCAAGACATTCGTCTTTCACCGAGACTTCACCCCATCGCCAAGACTTCATATCAAAGTATTTTTGTCACCACGAAGGCACCAAGTGAATACTCCTATCGGCATGACCTTCCAACAATCACTGAGATATCTTCCCGACACCCTTGTGTTACCCCGATAGCCATATGCTTTCGGTGAGACATTCTCCAGTTGCTAGGACTTCTCCCCGAAGCCTGATAGAAACATATTGTTGGCCAGAGGTCTCCATTTGACAAAAGGTCATAGTGAATGCTTCTTGTCATAGCGATAGTTCATTCAACAAGACACCAACTTTGTCTTAGCGACTTGGAACATTTCAAAGGATTCAGAACGGCTAGTCGGCTAGACATGATTAATGTCACAGCGACTTTGCCCTCCAGGAGTTACATGTCAATATGGATTGAGTCAAATATTCCAACAGTTCTAAATAATGTCACCCTTGTCATTTCTGTGATGGTCTTGTTTTCCGTGATGAGAGCATCAACAGTTCAGATTTTAGGGCAAGCATCTAGTGATCATCACAAGGGTTCTTCACATTGCAGTTTGAAAACATAAAGCATAAGTCCTTTGCGCAATGTGTGATGATGATGATATGCTGGGTTTAGGTACAATGTGTGATAGAGCAATTGTGTGACACACATCCCAGGCAACAGGTAGTGGATTTCATTACATTGCATGCATCTTGTGCATCATGAATTGTTGCCTTATACTCTTGAGGAGATCAATGATGTATTAAGGCTACATGATAGTCGTTGATCTTGATTCTCCTACGATCAATGGCTGGTTTTAAAATTCATTTGGAAATCTAATCTCACCCATCCATCTCTAATCCAACAACTAGTATTCAAACTTCAATGGCTAACTGATCCAATTCGTGAGAGATTTACAGAAGTAACATCTCAATGACATTCCCAGCTACCAAATCAAATTTGGTCGACTATGGCCTAGTTTTTTATGCCTTTTCAATGGTGCTTTTCAAAATTGGATAGCACCATTACTCTCCAATGTGTTGCAAAGGCCACATCTCTCCTATTAGGGTATGTTGGCCTGATATTTGACTACATATTTCATAGGTGCCCATCCCTACATTAATGTAATACATTGTTTTGGATCTTGTTCAAGTTGTCAGATCCTTTATGGCTAGTTATGTTGCTCTATAATGGGAGCAGTTTGGATCATTTTAAATTTGATCGAATTGATCTTTTTGTAATCCTAGTTAGGTTAGGGTTGGGGATTTGAATTCAACCTCCAGTTATGCCTAAACTATAAAGGAAATACTGGTATATTTTTTAATATTCTTCCTCTGACCTCTTTGGGATTTTTCTTTTCTATACCTGAAGCTCTTGCATTCTACCATTGTAAATGTTACTTCAAGCTTTATATTAATAAAATTTAACTATTATCACCATTAACTCTTGCATGTTTGAGTAAAATTAATTTACCTACATGTTTGAGCACATGTTTTAGTTATTTCTATGACATATTATGTTGTTCTGAAGTAGGAAGGAACAAACTTTAAATTTGATGCATCACCTACTTTAACATTTCATGTCTCTTTCTACAATTTTCACTTGTGATTTGTTAGAGTGGGTTAGCATTAGGACTTTCATTGGTTGGGTTAGGCCAACATATTTGCACTTAGTTTGGAAAAGGAAGTCCGCCTTCTCTGGAGACTTGACCTCATTTTGCAAGGTCCCACACCTTGCGGTCATTTTCATTGTTTCATTAGAACTTTGAACTCTTGTTCAGGGTGATCCCACAATACTGGTTTAATATTTTGGCCAAATTGGACAATGAATTGATTTTTTCTAACTAAATCTTCACTTTCGGGCACCTATAGTGGCTAAACCGTAAGGATTTTGAAGATGATGCAAACTAGTGATTTGTGACATTTTTTCTATAGATTCTAAATATATTTTTTTCAAAACATTTGCAATCAGATTGCACTTCTTTTTCCATCACCTTTGAAAACTAGTTTTTTTAGCAAACACCATTTTTAAGGAGTGACGCTCACCATATACAACATAACTTATTTTCCATGAAGGATAAAATTCTAAGTTTTTCAAATTTAGATTTGTAACTACAATATCTAGCATTTTCATTTGGTTTCATAGTGTTTTATTTAATTTTTTTTCCTTAATCAAGTTTCAAATTCAAACCAATTACAATTCAGACATAGGTAGACTGTATACAACATAAGTTTTTTTGTATGTATTCAAATTTAATTTTTTTTTTATAATCTACTATTTTTCCACATGTGTAGAACAAAGAGCTTGATTTTTAGTGAAAAACCCACATTCACAAGAAATAAAAAAAATAAATATAGTAATAAAATTAAATTTATTTAAAATTAAACTTTTTGGGAAGATTATAATAAGGACTACATACAAAAAATAAATTTTAAATGAATTCATTTGATCCCCCAAAAGGTAAATCAAAAGTGGTTTTTAATCAGCATTTTGATAGGTGTAAAGGAGACTTTGTTATAAGTATGGTTTAAAAATAGCAAGGTTCTATCCAAGGGGGTTTGATCTAAGGTGGTTCAATCAAACCCTATTCAATTGGAATCCTTTAAATGGAACTTTTCAAGGCTTAAATCATTATATTTTCTAAAACTATGCGATTTTAGCAAAAATCAGGATCTCTCATAAATTGTAAACAAATATTGTGGGACCACCCTTCAGTAGGGTGTAGTTTTATGTGACAATTGTTTTTGGAATGCTTGATGGGACAAGAAGTTTCACTTAATTCTATTGATAAAGTGGTACTACTCTCAATATTCCAACCTTGAAGAGGCTCTCAAACAAGTACCTGGTGACTATGCAATCGAGGAAGAACTCTACCTTCAAATTGGTAATGTTGTTGTTATCCAGAATTCTTGATTCAAGACCAAATCTAAAAATTCACGCCAAGAATCCAAACATGAGTTTCTTCTACAGGTCATGTCCAATACATTCAGCTCTCGTTTTCCACTTCTACAAGAAGAAATAGACAATCTTTGTCACCCATAAGGAGAAATAGAAGCACAAGTCCCCATAAGGAGAAATAGAAGCACAAGTCCTTCTCCTAGAGCCCTATCTACACCACTTGTGGGTAGGTTATTTCAAGCTAGAACACCTATTATCCATATAAATAGAAATTTAGTCCATCTGGCTTTACCCATAAATCAACCTTTTGTATCCTTTACTGGTGGAAGGCCCTTGATTCTAGTGCAAAAAGATGATATACCAGTCAATGCCCTCAAAATTGTTCCCCATTGCACTGGTGATACATCCACAATCCCAAAAGAACACATCCTAGATGTGCAAAATATATGCTATGTACATGATGTAATAGAAGATGTGGTTGTTAGATTACTTGTCACTTCACTAAAAGGTAAATCATTACAGTGGTATAGAGGTCTACCACCCAACTCCATTCACAATTGGGATGAGTTGGGTAAGAAGTTATGCAAGCATTTTGAAGATAAAAGTGACCATTTGTCCCTGTAGAACAACTGACAACTATTCAAAGAGCACCTCATGAGTGATTTCAATTATAGATTCCAAAGGACTTGGAATAGAATTCATATTTTGGTTAATCCTTCATTAGATCATAATTTTCTATATTTCTTAAGAAATCTTAATAGTGATATAGTTGTTATGATTCAATCAATGGGTTGTTCTACCTTACAAAATGCATATGATGTTGCCATAAGGGCAGAAAATTGTTTAATTCAGACTGGGAAGATTACTCCTAGGCCACCAATGCCTTTAGTTCCATAGCTTTCCCAACAACCAAAAGTGGCTTCTCTCCTAGTGGCTCATAGTCCAGTGGCTACAATTGCTCAACTAGTTATTCCAACTACATCTCTAGAGGAGGTGCAAGAAATGAGAAACATGATCCAAAGTTTGAATAATGAATTAGCAATAGAAAAGAAGCAACAAGCTCAAAATAACATAACTTATCAACCTAAAAATTAGGGTTACCAAAAAAGTAGGCTGCCTCATCAAGAGAAGGATAAATGGAATCATAATAAGCCCATGAACATCTCACACACAACTACTACCAGCAATTCCAAGGCTTTGGTCCTAGTACAAAACAATCTAGCTCAAGAACATGACTGGTGTTATCCATGCAATCAACCTCATAACTAGAATGCTTGTCAAAATGGTGAGTTGGAAAAATATTTGGTGGTTTAGAATGAGACCTCCACATTAGGGAAATAATTTAATGCAAACCAAACAACTATTGGAAAGTGTGATCACTTGTAAGAAGACTATACATTTGTTAACTGGAATCAAGAGGATTTTTTTGGTGTGAATTAAATAGCTCGAGATACTAGATCAAAAAGGAGAGCAATGGATATTTTTTCTTCATACACAATAGGCCAAGAATTATCATCCCAACTATCTTAAAAGGTTGTAGTTGCTGAAACAGCAAATAGAACAATAGTTCTACAATCAAATTAACCTATTGGTAAGAGCAATAGGATGGTGGAGCAACCTCATGTCACCCAATCAAAAAATTTGGATTTGGTTGTTCCAAATGCTTCACCTAAGGTTAGTCAATCCCATTTCAATATAGTTGATCAAATGAAGAGGGCTAACTTGAATGTTTCCATGTTGGATGCCTTTCCACACCACCTCAAATGGATCTACTACAAGAAGCTTTAAAATAGCATACTCAACCAAAGGATGTATCTGAAAAAGGGCATGCTACTCCACTGATCAACCTACTATAGCCAAATAAGGAGGGGAATCCAATTAAAATCAGCAAGCCACTCTCAAAGGATCATTTTGAACCTTACATTCCTAGTCCTGTAAAGTAAATTTTACCTTGCATAATCAAGGCGATGAGTGTTTTTTCATAAACCTATTGCTCATGTGGAGGAGGTTCCTGGTTGCTTTCTAGATGTGTTGGGTAATGATTTTCATTTTGATTCACCTAGCAAACAAGAGGATTATGGTCAAAGTATATTCTGAAACTTTTAAGAGAACACCCCTATTCCCAACCTCATAGAAAATCAAAGGGATATGGTTGATATTTTAGGATATAAGTTTGAGGTTGTTATAAGTACCCATCAAATGGAGAGTGAAAATTTCCATGAGATCAAGAGCATCCTTTTTATGCAAAGAAATGAAGAGGAACTTAAGGGGGTATTTTGTGAGAATCATATTTTGAAAGGGCCAATAACCATAGTAGTGGCTCACCCTTGTGTAAGGAGATTTATTTTTATTCCTAAAAAGGTTCTCCTTTTGATGTTGACCTATTTTTAGAGAAGCTTCCCTATGCTACTGTTTGTTCTCCTAAGATGTCATTGTTAGAGGAGTTTGACACTTACATCATATGGCTACCTTCTAGTGACAAGGTCTACAATGAGGTGATTCTTCACCAAGCTAATTCATTGTGCAGCCCTTTGCATTCAAGTGGTTTACTTCTATGGTTGTAGATGAATAAAGATCATAATTTCAACTTGAAAGGGATAGGCTCTTTTAGAGGATCTATTTTTTATAGAGAAAAATTTATGTGATATTCCTCTTTTTTTGGCGGTTTTCATGTATATATTGTAAAAATATTGCTTTCCATGGAGTGATTTGCACACCCTACATTCTCCTTAAGGGAATGTATGTTCCTAGTTTCCATGCTTTCCTCCAAGTGCAGGACTGCACATGTTTTTGCTTTTTTCTCTTGGAAGGCCCAAGTTTTTTTACCCCTTTCATGAATCTGTGTTCAATGGACTGATAAGGCCTCTGGATTCCATGATTAGCAGGAAATCATCCCACATAAATCACCAAAATTTTGACATATTTTAGACCACCCTCAGATGCATATCATTTATATCTGATCAGAGGGATCCTCTATGTGCATCATGTTGAATCCATGATTATTTTTGATGAATCTAGGTGTTTAAGGTTTTGAAACCCTCAATTGTGTTTAATTAGGGTTTTGAATTGCATGTAGGGTTTAAACCCTCCTAAAACCCTGGTGCTTTTTCCTTGTCACTTTTTGTTTTGTTTTCTCATTGACCTTTTGTACCTAGTCCTCAGTTGGCTAACTTACAACTTATGTCTTAGGTGGTCATGTTTTCATCGGCCTCTTTACCCGTGTCTTCAAGTCACAGCCCCATTCTAAATATTTGACTAAAAATCTTATGTTCAAGGGGCTAGAAAATATTTTTTCCCAAGTCTTATTTACCTAAGCGCGGTCCCCATTTTAAAAATACTTTTAGCATGTGCATAAAATGCATCACTTAAGTGATTTCCCATCACTAGCCTCAAGTGCATCGTGGATTGACTTTCCCTCATTGGCTTTGTTTGAGTGATGAGTGATGCACTAGTATTTCCTTCATCGCTATCCTCTTTTGCACCACGGTTATGTTTTTGAGTAGCGAGGTCCTTCATGCAATGCATGATGATCAAGCAATTTACAACCCAAATTTTAGGGTGGTGATCTAACGGTCATCACGGGTGTTCTATGCATCATGGTTGTGATCCAAAGTAATGAAGCCTTTGTGTGATGTGTGATGGGTGGCAGGATCTCTTCATCGAGGAGACATTACAATGTGGGAGGGAGTTTTTTTGTAGTCCCTTCGACATTCTAATGGATGACATGATCTTTTTTTGGGGGGGACAGGAAGATATCAGTGGGATGTTAATAATAGTCCCTTTGACATCCTAATGGGATGGTGACAGATGTCTTGGTGGGCTCAAGGTTTTGTTTTGCTTTGTATGGTTTTAATGGCTCGGATTCAATGGAGATAATCTAACGGTCATCATGTACATCATTCACATCATTGTTGTGAATAATACTACCCTCGTGCTTTCTATGATGGTCTTTTTTATCGTGATGAGAGCATCAATGGTTCAAATTTGAGGGCAAGTATCTAGCAGTCATCACAAGGGTTCTTCGCATCGTGGTTTGGGAACATACAACATAAGTCCTTTTGTGATGTGTGATGATGATGATATGGTGAGTCCAGGTTCAATACGCAATGAAGTGATTATGTAACACGCGTCATAGGCAACAAGTGGTAGATTTTCATTGCATTCATGCATCTTGTGCATCATGAATTGATGCCTTATGCTCTTGAGGAGATCAGAGATGTATTAAGGCTATGCAATAGTCACTACACTTGATTCTCCTACGATCAATGACCATGTTTTAAAGTTCATTTTGGAATCTAATCTTGGCCATCCATCTCTAATCCAATAGCTAATATTCAAACTTTAATAGCTAACTAATCTAGTTTGTGGCATATTTGCAGAAGTAAAGTCTCAACAACATTCTCAACTAGAAGAACAAATTCGGTCAACTATGGCCCAATTTTTTTACACCTTTTTAAAATTGCTTTTCAGAATTGGACGACACCATTACTCTCTGATGTGTTGTAGAAGCCACGTCTCTCCTATTAGGGTATGTTGGCCTCATATTTTTATATGGATTTCATAGGTTCCCATCCCTTCATTCATGTGTCATTGTTCTAGGGTTTGTTTGAGTTGTCAGAGCCTTTATGGCTCATTATGTTGCTCTTTAATGTTAGAAATGTGAATCATTTTAAATCTGATCAAATTCATCTTTATGTAACCCTAGTTAGGTTAGGGTTAGGGATTTTAATTTAACCCTCAGTTATGCTTGAACTATAAAGACAATACTTGTATATTTTTTTATATTCTTCCTCTGGCCTCTCTGGGATTTTTCTTTTGAAGACCTACAACTCTTGCATTCTTCCATTGTAAAGGTTACTTCAAGCTTTATGTCAAAAAAAAAAAACTATTATCACCATTACCTCTTGCATGTTTGAGTAAAATTTATTTACCTACATGTTTGAGAACATGTTTTAGTTGTTTCTTTGAAATGTTATGTTGTTCTGAAGTAGGAAGCAAAAAACTCTAAATTCAGTGCATCACCTTCTTTCACATTTCATGTCTCTTTCTACCCTTTTCCCTTGTGATTTGTTACAGTAGGTTAGCATTAGGACTTTCATGTGTTGGGTTAGACCAACACATTTTCACTTAGTTTGGAAAAGGAAGCTAGCCTTCTCTAGAGACTTGACCTCATCTTGCAAGGTCCCACACCTTGAAGTCATTTCCATTGTGTCATTAGAACACTGAACTTTCATGTGACAATAGTATTCTAAGGACACTGACTTTTGTTTGAGTACTTATACATATGCAGAATGGGCAAGTTGTGTAGTTTTTTGTGAAGTAGGGTATAGTTTTATGTAACAACAGTATTCTAAGGATACTAACTTTTGTTTGAGTACTTATGCATATGTAGAATGGGCAAGTTGTGCAGATGAAAAAATAACTACAAGTGGAGGTGTTTTTTTTTCCTTGGAAAAGGACTAGTTTCTTGGTTGAGTAAGAAGCGGGATTTAGTGTCATTATCTACTACAAAGGAAAAATATATTATTGTAGCATCTTATTACACATAGTTGTTGTGGATGAAGCAAACATTGAAAGATATCAAAGTATCATATGATGAACCTATTCCTATCTTGTGTGACAATACACATGATATCAATATTTCAAAAAATCTAGTAATGCATTCAAGAACGAAGAATATGATGAGGGCCACACCACCCAAAACCCTCACAAATCACAATAATAGATACCAACACAGAAGATGCGAGATATAAAATAGCTCACTTTCAATTATTTTCAGAAAATGAAATTACAGATTTAGAACATACAATGCTATAGCCTCATGGGTTTGATTCATTACAACAAAATCAACTCTAAAAACAAAATATATTATTTAGAGCCACAATCTGCACTAATAGAGCCACCTTCTACAACCCCCACTTAACCTTTTTTATTTTACCCAATAACTATCCTAGAATGTTCTAGAAAGTGTAACTTTCCCTTTTATTTTGGTGCAAAAAGCCCCACCTTTGATTTCTTTCCTAGGAAGATATTTTAATGAAATTCACTTTTAAGTGGGTTAGCTTTGTGGGGCCATAACTTTTGATTTGGGTGTCTGATTTGCTATTATAATATATCGTTGGCCAGCTCTCAAAGAGATCTACAACACTAAAATGATCAAAGATCATTTCATCCACTTTTTGAGTTGTTTTGGGGCTTCTAAGGGTTTCAAATTTGAATTTAAAGCTGCAATGAAGAAATTTCTTGAGATGAAAATTTTAATATCTCCAAAACCGTATAAGGTATTGAAACGATTCTTTCACCACCAAAAACATTTTTCAGTTCCGCTCCTTCGGGTAAATTTTTACGTCCATACAAGCCCGTTTAGGCTGGCTTACTAAAAATAGAAAGTGACCATTATTCACCTTTTTTTACTTCTAATTATCGTACACCCCTTAAGTTCCATCATGGGACTCAAAACAACTAAAGAAAATAAGGAAAAACATTTTTTTGGGTGATGCAAGATTGTCCTACACCACTGGATGCTCCTACATTAGCATATCTTTATCTATTATCACTTCCTAAGAGATAAAGTTGTTGAGAATGAAGTAAATTTGGGGCATGTGCCTACAAAGGATCAAATAGCAGATATTTTCACAAAGGCTCTTCCAAAATATACATTTGAGTATCTCAGGAAGAGAAGTATGCAAGTGTTTCCCTTTGCCATTGATGTCAAAGGGGGAGAGAAAGATTGAAAAACATAAGGGGGAGAGAGAGAAAGAAGTCCAAAATGTAAGAAAAGTCCAAGTAAGGGGAAGAGCTACTTGAGAGTTGGATATCATAGTTGCTTTTGTTATTGATGGTTTTTCAGCAAGTATTTTCATCAATGAAAAAGGGGGGAATTTTTGCACTATGTTGTCATTAATGTCAACCTCTAGTGTGGTCATGATGAGAAGGTGTTTATGGATTTAAGAAGGTGTTGCAGGTGCAGTAGTCACTTGGTTTCTAGGTGCTTTTGAGAAATTTTGTATAAAGAACATACAAGGTGACAAAGATGAGTTATGTGTCGTGCTCCACATTTCTTCATTCTTGAAGTTGTGCCTATGCAGTTTGGATGTGACAATCATTAGTTCTTGAAGGTAGTGTATCCAGAGTTTTGGGTTCTAGATCATGTGGTTGTAGAAGATGTGTTTGATAGTGTTTGGCTTATGAAGAGGGTTTTCTGGGAGAAATGGAATTTCTTTGTTATTTTCCATGTTAAATTTTCTTGTCTTGTAGATTTGGGAATGTTCTAATAATTCTTGTATTTATTTTCCCTTGGATGGTTTGGTGTTTAGCTATTCCATAAGCTTAGTTCATGTGTTGTGTCTTATTGGTAGTTTGATGGGTTGCATAAGATGATAATATTCTTAGTTGCATGTGTTTGCACAGTTTGTTTGAATATTATGTTGGTGTTGGAATATTCCAATATATTGTGTAATGTTGCTATGTGGTCCACAGGATGTTTTCAGACCTGATGATGTGTGAATTTGGTTGCTTGGCAATGTTAATGCCAGTTTGGACAACCTAGTGTGTTAGCACTATATAAAATTATTGTTGAGGTATGAGAAATTATAGAAATCATCTATTCCTTCTAATTCTTTATGTGAAAGGTGATGAATCCCTAAAACAACACCCCTTTGGGCTTAAATATGGAAACATCCCCAAAAAGATGGAAACCATAGAAATAGAAAAGATTCCCCTCTTGCATCTGTGAACCTCATCCTCATCGAGACTGTTGAAACAACTTTACTAGGAAATAATATGCAACCCCCAATGGGGGAAATTATGTCATTTGTTTCTCTATGATCTTCCCTTGCAACCACCTGCAAGCCTCATTTTGGGAGTCAGTGATGGGAATTCATTCTTTAGGATGCACGCAGTTCAAACACATGTTAGCCTCTGCCATTTGTTTGTAGTGGACCCACCAAAAAATTTGGCCAACCACACATCATATACCACCTATGATGCTTAGAAGCCCTTTTGGGTTATGCTAGCTTGACACATGTCTTTGGGGAAAGTGCTTACTCAATGAAACAAAAATACCACTTGCTCATTTCAATTGGTGCATGAAGCCACCATGTGGCACCTCATCATATTGCACTTTAAGCACAATCCCCATATTTGGAAGAAGTTGCACAGGCTTGACAAGTGGCTTCCTTCACAAAAAAATGAAAACTTAAGTGTAAAAACCATGGTAGCTTGAAAGGTAAGGAATTATTGCTAAAAAATCCTTGAAAAGAACCCTTCATAGAATAAAGGTGTGGTAGAAAAAGTCTATAGCTTTTGGTGACTCACGAGGAACTCTACCCATGGAGGTGTGAACCCAAAATTTTAGTTTAGCACATAAAACTCCTAAAAAACAAAAGGAGAATACTATTGCTTCTACATATTCTAGAGAGTAGATTGTATAGACACTCATTCTTCATCAGATTGTTGCACCTTCTTCTTTAGTGCTTGGGAGAATTTATCTAAAGTAATCATCTCTTTAAAAGAGAAATTGTTCACAGTTTGTACAACAACCCTCATGTGATATTCCAATTGGGTGAGCATTTGTAAGACTCCTTCCACATCTACAACACTGGGGTATTGACCAAGGCCCTAAAAATCAACCTAATCCTACTGCTTTTCTTCCAACATTTGTTTCAAATGATCCTCTATCATGACACTGGAATCTAGAAGGAAATGGGAAGGAAATCCTAATTGAACAAGCTACTTGATGTGCTCTTTCACACTTGTGATTGTTTGATCTAAATCATCTAAACATGATTTACACTTAAGGGCCACTTTGTTACAACTAAGGACCTCATTAGCCTCTTGGCCAAAAATATTTTGCTAATCACTCCTACAAAATTCAAGACATTATTAGCTGTATCACATAATTTTTGAATCAGTAGTTGAGCATCTATGACTTTTGGGGTGATGGACGATGACATGTGGTCCACCATGGCACTGATTTTTGCACTCACCTTTTGGGAATCTACAATAAACCTAAGCGCAAGCTTTAAAGAAGTTATGTCCTTCATTCTCTCCCAACATGGTGTATACATCTATTGGATCATGGTAAGAATACTAATTTTCTGTAAGCTATGGGACAACTCATCTTTTAATCATTGGAGTTGCATCAAAGAGTTTTGTATCTAGCATATTCAATCCATTTTCCACTTCCTGTTGAAAGTTGGGTGGAGCCAAATCATACTCCTCCTCTACCCTTTGAATTGAAGCTTGAGCTTCCTCTAGCTCTTTTTGGAGACTATCCTTCTTAGTTTGTGTTTCTACTAGCTGCTTTGTTGTACTATCAACCATATCCCATGTTTCATCCAACTCCTTTTGAAATTTGGATGTCACTAGCTCCTTCTCTTCCTCCACCTTTTGAATTTGGGCACAGGTTTCAGCTAACTCCTCTTGTACTTTGGTCTTTTCATATTGTTTAGCCTAGAGTGCCTCCTTAGTGGCTCATATTTTCATATCCCTGTGCAGCCCCCAAATTTCATCATCTTTAGCTTTGAAACTAATGGTCAAAACTTCCATTGTAGCCTTCACCCCAGGTGATATTTTGGTCCTTTCTATAAATCTATCTTCTAATTTTGAGAAAAATAGTAGAGACCACCTTTTGTGTCCCCTCCATAAGCTCAACCTTGTCTTGGGGGAAAGCTTGACTCAAGTTTAGGCCTATTGCATGGGTCAAATAATCATCTGGTTGCATCTCCCCCTCGGCCTTAAAGACCTTGGGTGCCTTGTGAGCTACCATTAGTTTTTGATGATCAATTTCATAAAAAGTCTCAATTCTTAAGGTGGCAAGCTTTAAGTTATCTTTCCTCCTTCTTTCTAGGGATATTTCCTCTCAAGCTTTATGTGTGACATCAATTTTCTAGTAGTAACTGGCAGTAGATTGGATATATTTCCCCACAAAAGGGGTGTTGGGAGGGAGGTCAAATGGAAAGGAAACTTGGGACATGACTGCTTTCCCTCCCTTCGAGACAACTAATGGGAAACTTAAGACCAAAAAACAAAAGGGGGAATGCACTAAAAATAATGAGAGGAAAAGGGAGGTGGAAAAGGTGTGACAACCTACATGGCTGATGAAAGATGTGGGACTGAATTGTTGTCCACAAAATGACCTCCAAAATTATAGAAGTCAACTCTTCACTCTAACTAACAAGGGGAAGGAAAATGAGAAGAAATAAAATAAAATTTATACAAGTAGCCTATTCTAAGGAAATTCAATAGAACATGTTAATGGCATTTCCCATCATATTGTTGGATGTTGTGGTTGTGTTGTTGATATGTGGTTGTCATTTATGTCAACACTATTAGCATTGATGTATTGTAGGTTGTATATGTCAAGGATATTGAGAAAATTGTTAAAGACAGAGTTGCAGGTTGACAATGGAAGAGTGAAGATCATGAAGGTGTCTTGCTCAATACGTTGATGATCAGTTCTTATGGAAAAAAGGGTTTATTGCTGAATATATCTAGTTTATCCACCGAAAGTTTCAGAGGTCCGCATGAAGATTTAATCGGGTTATGAACAGTTGTGTTCTGATAGTTTTTTTGTGGCTTCAGTTAGTGTTCTTGGTTGAATTTGATGTGATTCTAGTAATTTCAATTTCTACAGATGTTTCTTTGATGATTCATGATGCTTTTGGATTTTTCTAGATCATTCTCTATATTTTTTGCACGTCCACGTTGATCCGTGTGCTTGTGGTCAATGATTTTTCTCTTGTGCATTTGGGTTTTTATGTTCTTGGCCAACATGGTGGTTGTAATGTGTTGTGGATCCTTCAAGATAAAAATTTGAATGTTTGGCACACTTGAGGATATTGTTTTAGGTCTTCACTATGTTGCGGCCGATGGTGGTTGATTCACATTGAAAATTTACTTGTAAATTTGGGCTGGAATTATGTATATATTTTATTTTATTTTGGTCGACGAAGTTGTTGATGTAGTTCCATGTTGCAGATATATAAGAGTGATTGTTTGTGTGAAGTTATGTAAGGAAGAAGTTCCAGAAAAAAGAGAAAGTGTGTGAATAGTGATCAAATTATTCGATTGCAGAGTAGAGTGTGAACAAGTTTGAGCGAAGTGTGGAGTGTTTATGTGCTTAATCGAAACTATAATCAAGATTTTGTAGAAGTTATTTTCTCAGTTCATACTTTATGGATCTAATCCAAATTCTTGTAAGACATTTTGTCTTCTTTCGGCAGTGAGCCCTCTTGTATTTGAGTAGTGAGCTCTAGGCAATGTGCTTGAATGCATGTGCATTCCCATTATTTATTGTTTATACTTTTAATAGGGTATAATATTGTGGAATGACATCCAGCGTGGTTTTTCCCCTAATGGGGTTTCCATGTAAAAAATCTTGGTTTTCTCTGTGTTTCTGATGTGTTGATTGTTTGTGGTTTATTGTTCATTCATCATATCTGAGATTAAGTTAAGTTTGAAAAGTTCAAATTTTTTTTGACAACTGATTCACCCCCCTCTCAGATGTCTGTCCTTGTTTTTCCAACATTTGGTATCAAAGCAGGTTCCTTTGAAGAATTTTAAAAGCTTGAGGTGATCCAAGATGGCATCATACAAGAAGGACAGTCCCAGATTCGATGGAACAAACTACTCTCTATGGAAAGCCAGAATGGAGTGTCATTTGAGGTGTATTGGTGAACCCTTCTAGAAGATTACAAAGAATAGATATGTTATTCCTCAAAATGGTCCTTCCACTCCTGATGAGATTAAAGAGGCGGAGATTAAAATCATGGCTATTGAAGCTTTGTTGAGTGCTCTGACGGATTCGAAAATGACAAATTTGATGGATCTAAAGACAACTCATGAGATCTAGAAGAAGTTGGAGACTTTGTATGAAGGAGATGCACTTGTGAAGATCGCTAAGCTATAGAGTTTGAAAGGAAAGTATGAAACCTTGAAGATGGGTGAAGATGAAAATATTTATTATTTTATGCAAAGAGCAAATGAACTTGTGATGGGTATTAGATGTGTCTGTGGTACCCTGGATGAACAAGAAATTGTGGCTAAAGTGCTCAGATCATTGCCTCCCTCTTACAAATCAAAGGCTCATGCTATTGAACAACTCAGTATAGTAACAAATGTGACAAGAGATATGTTGATTGGTAAACTTGTTTCCTTTGAGTTAAGTGAATTTGGTGATTCTATCCCCAAGAGTGAATTTGCATTTAAGGCCTCTGTATCTAGAAGAAACAAGCAAAGATATGATCCAAGATAAATTTCTAGAAAAATATTCAAGTATGATGAAGAGATGAAACAGCTTGAAGATGAAGAAAGAGAGGTAGAAGAGCTGGAAGCACTGATTGTGAAGAAAGAATGTAGAGGACAAGGTAAGTATAAAGGAAAGTTTCCTACTAAATGTTTCTCTTACAGTAAAATAGGTCATTTTGCTTCAAGGTGTCCTGAAAGAGTTCTTAGGTCTAAGCCCAACAAACCTAGATTTCAAAAGAAATGTTATTATGCTGAAGAAGGTGTGACTAATGAAGAATCTGATAAAGAAAATGGAAATTAAGATGAATGGGTTTTCATTGCTATCAAGGAAAATGGTCTAGTGGCTACTAAATCTGCTAAAGTTGAGAAATATCTTGTAGCCCGAATTGAAGAAAAGGATGAGTGGGTTATTGACAGCGGATGCTCATATCATATGACTAGTGACAAAAGAAAATTTATAAGTCTAGATAAATATGACAGTGGGATTGCAAGATTTGGAGATAACAATTTTGGTGTGATTTGTGGCAAAGGATCTATTTGTCTCGGTGGTAAACATAAAACTAATGATGTCCTTTATGTTGAAGGCTTAAAGCATAACTGGTTGAGTGTTGGATAGATGGTGGACAAGGGTTACAATCTTCAGTTCAATAATGGAAGATGCAAGATACTTGGAATCTCTGGAAATGTAATTGCTTCAGGTACAAAGACAAGAGGTAATATTTTTCACCTGAATGTTGCTAATGAAAATTGTTTAATTTCTCAAGTAGATGAAAGCTGGTTATGGCATAGGAGGTTGTGTCATGTGAATTTTGATAACATTGTCAAGGTAAGCTCCACTCAAATATTAAGAGATCTACCTAAGCTAGTGAAGCCTACTAACACAATATGCAAGGAATTTCAGATGGTAAAATAGACTAGAGTTTATTTTTAGAGCAAACAACATCATTCTAATGGAGTACCGGAGCTGGTGCATATTGACATGTGTGGTCCCTCCAGAATTAGAAGTCTACAAGGAGAAAGGTACTTTATGCTACTTATTGATTATTACTCTAGGATGATATGGGTTGCTTTCTTAAGAGAAAAATCTGAAGCATTAGAGAAGTTCAAAAGTTTCAAAGCTATAGCAGAGAATGAGACAGGTCTGAAGATAAAATTCCTAAGGTCAGATAGAGGTGGTCAGTTCACCTCCTGGGAGTTCAATTCTTTCTATGAAGAGCATGGAATCAAAAGACAGTTATTTGCTCCCTGAAACTCTCAACAGAATGGAGTTGTAGAGAGAAAGAATAGAACAATTTTGGATGCTTCTAGAACAATGATGTTAGAAGGAAATATGCCACATCTATTAGAGAGAAGTTGTAAGCACTATTGTGTACACTCCAAACCAAGTAAATGTCAATGGTATTTCTGGTAAGACTCCTTTTGAGTTGTGGTTTTGTTATAAGCCTACTATTAAATATTTCAAGATCTTTGGAAGCAAGTGTTATATTAAGAGAGATGAGGACATGAAATTTTGATACAAGGAGTGATGAAGGAATCTTTCTAGACTACTCTACTAAAAGCAAGGCTTACCGGTGCTATAATAAAGGATTGAGAAAAAAGGTTGAAAGTGAAAATGTAAGAGTTGATGAGGACTTTGCTAGATCATCCAGATACTATGGATATGATTCAGATGACCAGCAAGATAGTACAGACAAAGGGAAGAATGCTCAGACATAGAATCAAGTTCATATTATTCTAATAAATCAAGAAAGTCAGGAAGGAGAGACAAGTGGAAGTGCAGTAGAAAGAACTAGAAGTGCAAGAGAATCCTAAAATTCTAAGGTATGTAAAGCTAAATCATTCTTAAGATCAAATTATAGGAGATAAGAATAAAGGTGTGCAGACTAGAAGAAGGATTGTAGAAGAGTATTGTCTGATTTCCAATACTGAGCCTAACAATGTCAATGAAGCTTGTAATGATGAACATTGGATGGAAGCTATGAAGGAAGAACAGATGCAGATTGAAAATAATGATACATGGATTCTTGTTCCTAGACCTAAAGATTAAAATGTGTTTGGTACTAAATGGGTTTTTCAGAATAAGTTGAATGAATAAGGTGAAGTGGTTCGGAATAAAGAAAGACTCGTATGTAAGGGGTATTCACAAATGGAAGGTATTGATTTTGAAGAAACCTTTGCCCCTTGTTTCCAGAATTGAAGTTGTAAGATTATTTCTTGCTTATGTTGCATATAAGAACTATAAAGTCCATCAAATGGATGTGAATTCAACCTTTCTGAATGGTGAGTTAGAAGAAGAGGTATATGTTGAATAGTCGGATGGATTTCAACTGACTGATAATGAAGACATGGTTTGAAGATTGAAGAAAGCTCTGTATGGACTCAAGCAAGCCCCTAGAGCCTAGTATGCTAGACTAGATGAATACTTACTAAAGCTTGGATTCAATAAAGGTATTGTTGATAGCAACTTGTATTTTAAGTTGGATCATGATAAAGAGTTGATCATTCAAGTTTTTGTTGATGACATTATTTTTGGAGGTGATGTTGATCTATGTATGAAGTTTTCTGATGAAATGAAAAGTGAATTTGAAATGAGTATGATTGGGGAGATGAAGTTATTTTTCAGATTGCAAGCCACTCAGTTAGACAATGGTACTTTCATATCTCAGTCTAAATATGTGAGAGATTTGTTGAAGAAGTTTGGCATGGAAGACTCAAAGCCTGTTGGTACACCCATGGTAACGGGATGCAAGTTAATACAAAATGATGATTCTCTTAAGGAAAATCAAACAAGATATAGTTCAATGATTGGTGGATTGCTCTATTTAATTCAGACTAGACCATACATCATGAATTGTGTGTGTATGGTTGCTAGATACCAAGCTGATCCGAAAGAATCTCATGTGATTGTTGTAAAGAGAATTTTCATATACCTGAAAGGAATAGTTGATTTTGGGCTTTGGTATCCTAAAGATGATGATCTTACCTTGAGTGCCTATACTGATGAAAATTGGGCAGGAGATGTAGATGATAGAAAAAGCACTAGTGGTGGTGTATTCTTCCTAGGGAAGAAGTTAGTGTCTTGGTTGAGTAAAAAGCATAATTCCATATCCCTATCTACTGTTGAGGCAAAGTATATTAGTGCTGAAAATAATTGTACTCAAGTATTGTGGATGAAATAGATGTTGAAAGATATCAGAGTAGCATATTATGAGCCTATTTCCATATACTATGACAACTCAAGTGCAATAAACATATTGAAGAATCTGGTACTACACTCTAAGACAAAGCATATTTCAATTAAGTTTCACTTCTTGAGGGAGAAAGTGAGTGAGAAAGAAGTTAGACTAGAGTATGTTCCTACCAAAGAATAGATTGTAGACACTTTCACCAAGTTGTTGCCAAAGGATACTTTTGAGTATCTCAGAGGGATGTTAGGGGTGATTACCCCTCCTAATAAGAACTAGAGATGCATTTACTTGTATCAAATTTTTCTCCCCATAACTATATTCTAATTTGGATTGATGTTTTTGTGGCTGCTACATAAGGGGAGTAGTCACAAGTAAAGATATTTGGTTCAGAGCTTGTATGTGAAAAGATAATGCTTATCTTTTCCATTGATGTCAAAGGGGGAGAAGAGCAATGTGAAAAATAGCATGAGAAGAGTCAAGTGAAAAACTATGAATTATCTAGGGAGAAAAGCCTTGTGGGAAAAAGATCATGTGGAAGAAGTTGAGGAGAAAATGAGTCAAATCCTAAGGGGGAGTAAGTGTCAAGAGTTAGTTGTGTTTATGGTTTTTTTCACATAATGTGTTGCCATCAATTCCAAAGGGGGAGATTGTTCGATGTTATGGTTTCGTTGTTGATATGTGGTTTTTATTGATGTCAACCCTATTAGCATTGATGTATTGTAGGTTGTATATGTTGAGGATATTGAGAAAAATGTTAAAGAAAGAGTTGTAGGTTAACAATGGAATAGTGAAGGTCATGAAGGTGTCTTGCTCAATACATTGATCATCATTTTTTGTGGAAAAAATAGTTTATTGCTGAGTATATCTAGTTTATCCATCGAAAGTTTTAGAGGTCCATGTGAACATTTAATCATGTTATGAATAGTTGTCTTCTGATAGTTTTTATGTGGCTTTAGTTAGTGTTCTTGATTGAAGTTGATTTGATTCTAGTAATTTCAATTATTGTGGATGCTTCTCTTATGATTCATAATGCTTGTGGATGTTTCTGTATCATGCTCTATCTTTGTTGCATGTCTGGGTTGATATGTGTGCTCGTGGTTGGTGATTTTTCTCTTGTGTGTTCAGGTTTATATGTTCTTGGCCGAAATGGTGGTTGTAATGTGTTGTGGATCCTTGGAAATTAAAATTTGAATGTTTGGAATGCTCGAGGATATTTTGTTAGGTCTTCATTATGTTTTGGCCAACGATGTTTGATTCGTATTGAAAATTTACTTGTAAATTTGGGCCAACATTTTGTATATATATATTTTTTTATTTTAGCTGACGAAGTTGTTGATGTAATTACATGTTGTGGATATATAAGAACGATTTTTTGTGCAAAGTTATGTAAGGAAGAAGTACCAAAGAAAGAGCAAGTATGCCAATAGTGATCAAATCATTTGATTGTAGAGCAGAGTGTGAACAAGTTTAAGCGAAGTGTGAAGGAGTGTTTTTGTGCTTAACCAGAACTGTAATCAAGATTTTGTAGAACCTATTTTCTCAGTTCATACCCTTTGGATCTAATCTGAATTGTTGTAAGACAGTGTGTCTTCTCTGGGTAGTGATCCCTCTTGTATTTGAGCAATGAGCTTTAGGCAATGTGTTTGAATGCATGTGCATTCCCATTATGTCTTCTTTATACTTTTAACAGGGTATAATATTGTGGACTGACATCCACCATGTTTTTTCCCCTAATAGGGTTTCCACATAAAAAAATCTTGGTGTTCTTTGTGTTTCTGATGTGTTGATTGTTTGTGGTTTATTGTTCATTCATTAGATCTGAGAATAAGTTAAGTTTTAAAAGTTCAAATATTCTATGACAACTGATTCATCCCCCCCTCTCAGTTGTTTTCCCTTGTTTTTCCAACACATACAACATATTATAATTCCAATCTTATGATAGTTTACAAAAAATTGAAAGAGTACTAACATGATCCAAAATTCTACATATGGGAAACATAAACTATAAAAGCTTGTCACAATAATCAATCACTACAATTTATCAATGAAAACATAGAGCATGATTAAATTTAGTCAAAGTAAAAATAATGTACAATAGAGGAAAATAGAGCACAAAATTATTCATTCAATCTTTCTTATATAAAATTATTGCTAAGGTCTGTGAAATTACAAAAATCAACTATTCCTTCTAAGTCTTTTTTGAAAGGTGATGAACCCCTAAAACAACACTCCTCTAGGCTTAAATATGAACACATCCCCAACAATATGAAAACTATAAAAATAGAAAAGATTCCCCACTCCTATTCCTATAAACCTTCTCCTCATCAAGACTGTTGAAATGACCTTGTTAGGAAATCACATGCAGCCCCCAATGGGGGTGATGATGTCATCTATTCCTCCATGGTCTTCCCTTGCAACCACTTGTGATCCTTATTATGGTAGTCGGTGATGAGTATTCATTCCTTAGGATGCACGTGGTTCAAACACATTTCTGCCTCTGCCATTTTTTGCAGTGGACTCGCCAAGAATTTTGACCAACTATGTATCATAGACCATCTATGATGCTTAGAAGCCCCTGCAGATTGTGCTAGATTAACAAATTTATTTGGGTAAAGTGGGTGCTCGATGAAACAAAAACACTACTCACTCCTTTCAATTATCGTGCAAAGCCACCACATGGCATTCCGTCGCATTACACTTTAAGCATAATCTCCAGACGTCGAAAGAATGAGATGTCATTGATGCATCTGTTGCAAACATGAGCATGTGGGATAAGTACAAGGTATATTGTAGCATATTTTTTGGAGGTTTGCATGTTCAAATATGGTTGCATTGTTGGTGAATTTTTCAATTAGGTCATTTCAAGTGCCAACCTAATGAGTTGGGTGTATTGTGAAGATTGGATATGTCTTGATCTATTATGTGGGTGGTATTTTAGGTTTGTGCCAACCTATTTCAAATTTTCATGAGCTCTAAATCTTCCCACGAAGCATGTGTGGATAGATCTTGAGCTGACAATCTGCATTTTGTATATTAAATCTAATTAGGCTGACCTAATTGATGTTATAGGTGAAGTGGATATATAAGTTAGATATTTTTCAATATTTTGATGATGGTGATATGTGATAAGAGTTAGTGGATGTGAATTGTGTGAATACAAAGTGAATGTAGAGAAAAGAAGAGTGTTAATTTAGATCAGTAGGAAGATTTTTGAGTCTATTCTAAGCTTCATTGGAACTGTATTTCATACATGAGTTTGATGTAATTGTAATTTTTCAAACCTAACTATGAGCCACAATCTCTTCTATCTCTTTTATCTCTTAGTGGGTAGTGAGTCCACCTGTAGTGAGCACTTCTATAATATACTATAACCGATTATAATATATTGTAAGCTAATCCTCACCATGTTTTTTCCATTTTGGTTTTTCCATGTAAAACTCCTAGTGTTCATGTGTTATGTGATGTTGTTGAATGTTTTCATGCTTTTATTCATTATTGCAATTGAATAAAATATGAGCATTGGATGTTTAAATGGTTAGGTGGTTTAAAAGAATAATAATTCACTCCCCCTCTTAGTATTTCAAGTGTTCAACAATTGGTATCAGAGCTTGGTTCCTTCGAAGGATCTTAACCGCTTGGGGAAGATATTGGAGGTTGAACACATGGCTATTAGAAGATTACCTACTCCTCTGAAAGAGATTCTTGTTGTTGGATCTACAGAAGAAGAATGCATATTTGACATAAATGGAGAACTCAAAGTTGCTCTTGAAGATATGGAAAGAACTGAAGGTGAAAACAAAGATCTAAAATAAAATGTCAAAGAAGATAAATGTATCAAAAAGTTGAGAGAACAAATCATGGAATTCAAAGAAATGCGTAAGGAGGTTAGTGAACAATTGAAGCAAGAAAATGGAATAGTCAGTGGAATGAAGGTGCAAGTTGAAGAAAGAAAGAGTTGAAGAATTCTTGAATGTAATGGTGAAAAGAAAATTTGAAGAGTGCACAAAGCTTGAACAAGAAGTGGTGAACTTGAGATCAAATCTAGAAAAAGAAAGAAGTCATGAAGAAAAATTCAAGATGAGTTCCACAAATCTTGATGAAATGATTGTAAATCAAAAAGGCTCCAAATATAAAGAAGAATTAAGATTTGAGATAGGAAGGAGGAACCTCAAAGACAACAAGCTAGCCTAAAAATAAGACTAAAGACAAGAAGAATAATGGAAAGAAAACCTAGAATCAAAGGAATGAAGCTAGAATACCACCAGTAAAACAACCAAATGCACCAAGGTACCCGTATTTTAATGGTTTTTTGTTATTCCTACAATAAATTTAGACATAAGGCTATGGAATGTAGAAGAAAAATGAATTAGAATGTTCCATATTTTCCCAGTCAATGTTTTACATGTAACAGATTTGGTCATAGAGCTAGGTAATGCAAAAGTCGAATGATGAAAGGCTATAACAATGATAGAATCATTCAATATTTCAATGGATATTTTTATACATGTTATGGATTTGGGAATAAATCTAATCAATGAAAAACTAGAATGAATGGAAGATTGGTCAAAATAATGTTATATGCTACAATTGCAGTAGGCTTGGACACATTTCTAAGTTCTACAAAAGAAAATATATGAAGAAGGGTAATTCAATAAAGAAGAATGATTCAATAAAAAAAATTGATCAAGTAGAGAGAAATGAGATGGACAAGATATGGAGAAAGAAGGAAGAGATCGAGGCTAAGGATGAATCTATACTAGCATCTGATACAAATGTTTCCTCTAGGAACTAAGTTGAGAGCTTTGGCTTAGGGGAGATTTAATGAAAATATTTCATCCCCTACCAAAGAAAATGGTCTTGATGCTTCAACATGAGGATATGTGGTGTAGGACAATATGTTTGGTCTACTGGAGAAAATTTCAATAGAAAATATTGAAATGCAGAAGATTGTGGAGCATTTGAAGTTTATTGTGCAGAAAGTTAAGTTTTCTACCAACTTTTTAGTCTAAGTATTCAATGCAAATTAGTTCACAACAAAAGGTTTATAAGTGATTACACTTATCCAAGATTCATTTTCAAACTATTTTTCAAGTGAAGAAGAGAAGATGGAGAGAAAAGTAGTGTAGTTGAAGTGATTAAGTCCTAGTGTGTACAAACCTCAGATGGAAAATTGAACTGAAAGGTATTTACAGACTTTATTGCCTTAATTTCTTAGAAAGAGAAAATTTAGAAATGGCTACACCAAGGGTTGTAGATGTGTCTAAGAGACACCAACCTAAGTTTAAGAAGCATCCTAAAAAATCCATCAAGGTCGATTTAAAAGGTGCTCTCTCAAGGGTTTCATATGAATTTCTACACACAAAAGATATAAGAATATAAATTCACAAAAAGCTTGAAGAGTATGACCACTCTAAGCTAGGAGATGTGTGGATAAATAAACTCATTGGTGAGGACTTTGTATTGAAGATGGAATATCATAATTTTGTTGTGAAGGTGCTTAATGTCTGGTAAGGGTTTCCTAATTTTTTCCTTGACTATGTTGGGGTGAGAGTTGCATTGAGGCGCATCCATGATAAATTTCTATGGAAAAATATGATCAAACTGATCATAAAGGAGGTGATTAGGGAAGTAACAGGGTTTTGTGCCACTAAAATAATTCTAGTACTCAAATCTATTGAAAATAAGATTGTAATGGAGCAAACAGACAAAAATTATGATAGGAGGGTGTTAACCATTAAGGACATAAGGAATCCTACTATGAAGTATGCCTCCATGATGATAGGTTACAATCTACATTTCTCAAAAAAGGAGAACTCTTTATCTATCACCACCATTAACATTTCCTATGAAATGGTGGAGAAAGGTGAAAACTATGACCTATGTGAATTACTGAGGTGACAACTCATGGAGAATCTACATAAAATAAAGGATATCAAGTATCCCTTTAAGTATGGAACTTTAATTGTGTGTGTTTTTTTACTTTTTGAAAGAACTCCCTGGTACAAAGAGTGTGGTATGTTTGAAAGAGATAACTGTTTCTCATCAAATCAAAGACTTCTTAAGAGGTCCAAGAGATGCAAAGGCACAAAAATATTCCCTTGTGGCATTATTTGTAGTTTTTCAAAAGAGGATGCAAGAGAGGGAGAAAATTCCTCAAAAGATGGTTGAGAAGTACAAGAAGGATATCATCTTTATGTTTTCCAAAGATGAATGTAACATACAAGTAGTAGAGCCAAGAACAATGTGGATCATGAATATAGGTATGAGATTACAAAGAATGAAATCATGGTGTCCACAAATTATATGTTAAGCAAACCTAAGGAAACCATAGAAGGAAGATATGACACCTATGAAGAAAAATCAATGGAGGTGCATATGGATCAAAGGAAACGACAAATAAAGGAGAAGGTTGAAAAGATGACTGCACAATTTGTGGAGGCATGGGCCTCAAAAAAGAGAAAGTGGAACAAGCAAGAGCAATGGCTAGAGCTCTAAGAAGCTCATTAGGTGCAAGAAGATCTGGTAGGATTGCTACCACTCCTTTGGTTACTCAGAAGTCCTTTGGGACTGCCCCCTCACCAAGTGGAACTAAGAGGAAGGAGACTAGTTCTCCTACAAAGAAAACTAGTGCTTTGGTGAAGGGGAAGTCCTCTCTATAAAAATAAGCAAAGAGGCCTAAGAAAGAAAAAAATTCTTTGACAACATACCCAACTAGCTACGTGAGAAGAAGGTTCGAGGAAGAGGCCACTAGAGATTAGTATTTAGGTGTCAATGTTGAAGATAAAGAGGAAGAAGAAGAAGGACCGCGGCTAGTCTAAAAAAGAAAAGGTGAACCTTTACAAGGTGAAGCAGGTACAAAAAGGAAGAAGTTTAATATCATTTGTTAGGGTTTAGGAAAATTGGAGCAATAAACATTAGCAATTATATGTAGATTAAATAACCTAGAAATAACAATGAAGAATAACACAAAAGAGATCAACAAATTTTTTAACATGGTTCACCCAATATGGGCTACATCCATAGAAACTTAACCATCCAATGATTTTATTATCTAGTGCAAAACATATTGCAATCTCATGAACACCATACCACAACATACATCCTAGTTGCTTATAACAAGCCTCTTGGACCCTTCTAGAATTAGGGTTTTACAAGGTCTTTTTTTCATTTGATGTGTTAAAGGGAAAACTTGATGTGTCAATGGTAAAAAACCTTGATGTGTCAATGGGAAAACCTTGACGTGCCAATGACACAAAACTCTGACATGTCAGCAAGAAACCCCATTTCTTGTTATGAGTGTATAGTGCTTGCATGATCAGTCACCACATACCAACAATCTCCCACTGGATTATAGGTCTAGATGGTTTCTTATGTCTACCATTATCATTTGTGAATGCTAACAAAAACTGATGAGGAAATCAGTTTCTCCCATGTAACTGCCTTTGTCAACATATTTGCAAGATTCTCACTTGTGTGAATTTTCTCTAGCTTCAATTGTCCATCCTCTAAAACTGACCCAATGAAGTGGTATCTGAGTTGTATGTAATTAGTTATTGAATGCAGAGTTGAGTTCCTAGCAAGATGAATGACACTCTGGCTATTAGTGTATAAAGGGATATCTTCTTTTCGTTATCCCAATTCCTCTAGAAAACATTGTAACCAAATCATCTCCTTGATAGCTTCCATAGCAGCAACATACTCAACTTCATTGATTGAAAGTGCAACAACCTTTTGCAACCTTGAAATCCAACTAATTGCAATACCTCCTACAATAAAAATATATCATGTAGTACTCCTCCTACTATCAATATCATCCACCAGATCAAATTCAATATATCCTTTTAGAGAAAAAAAATTCCTCCAAAACATAGTTTCTTTGAAGTAGTACCTCTCAAATATCGGGAACCTATTTTACCACATTCCAATTTTCCATTCCTGGATTGCTCATATACCTGCTCACAACTCCCACTACATGTGCAATATTTGGCCTTGTGCATACATCAAGCTTCCAACTACTAATGCATATGGTAGCTTAGACATTTTATCTTCCTCCTCTTGTGTCTTTGGACACATCTCCTTAGTCAACTTAAAATGACTACGCAAAGGTGTACTAACTACTTTTGCATTCTACATGTTAAACATTTTCAACACCTTCTCTACATACTCACTTTGAGACAAAAATAATTTTATGTTTGTCTTGTCCCATGTGATCCTCATACCAAGGATTTGTTTTGTTGAACCCAAATCCTTCATAGCAAATGAATTTTCTAATTTATGCTTAAGTTCATTAATATGCTACATGTTATACTCGGCAACAAGAATGTCATCAACATAAATCAATAGGATAATATAGTTGTCATTACCCAATTTCTTAAAATAAACACAATGATTAGAATGACATATTTTGTAACCTTGTTCAACCATAAAACTATCAAATTTCAAATACCATTGATGAGGTGCTTGCTTCAGGCCATACAAACTCTTCGTTAACCTGCAAACAAATTCCTCCTAACCTTTGACCTCATATCCCTATGGTTGTTGCATGTATATTTCCTCTTCCAAATCCCCATGGAGAAATGTTGTTTTCACATCTAGCTATTCATGATGCAAGTCTTTTGCAACCACAAGACTTAGAATAATTCCAATAGAAGCCATCTTTACAACCGGATAAAATATTTCATCAACATCTATACCTTTTTTTTGTGCAAAATCTTTTACCATGAGTTTGGCCTTATATATTTTCGTAACTCCATCTTCTTCCTTCAACCTATAAACCCATTTATTTAGAAATACTCTTTTACCTGTAGGCAATTAGACTAAGTCCCAAGTCTGATTCTATATTAAGGAATCCATTTCCTCTTTCATGCCTAGCTCCCACTGCTTTTTGGTATCTACCTACATTTCTTCTTCATAACCTTCAAGCTCACCAAAATCAGTTAATAATATAGAATATAAGGATGGATAAAATCTTTTTTGAGGTCTAGTTATCCTTGTAGAATGTAAAACACTTGCAGGAATCTATGGGATAACTTTTTGATGTTGAGAATCAGGTACCACTAGAATTTTATTTTTTGGAATCTCATCCAGCACCACATATTCCTTTTTGGCTCATTCATGCTTCTTTTCCTACAGCTGACCCTTATACATGACCTTCTCATTGAATATAACATATTTTCTCCTAATTATTTTATGATTTTCATAATCCCATAATTGATAACCAAATTCATCTATTCCATTTCCAATGAAGGTACATTTTTTAGACTTAGCCTCAAGCTTGGTTCTATTTTCAATACCAACATGGAAAAAAACTTCACAACCAAAGGTTTTCATAAATGAATAGTTTATCTTTTTACCCATCAATTCCTCCTCTGGAATGCCACCATTGAAAGGATTTGAAGATCCCTTATTTATTAAATAAACAGTAGTATGTACAACATCTTCCCAAAACTATAAAGGTAGTACAGCATGCAATCTCATGCTCCTTGCATGCTCCATAATGATCATATTCATTCTCTCAGACACACCATTTTCTTGTGGGGTTCCAGGAACCATTTTCTACCTACAGATTCCATTGTATGAACAGTAATTTTCAAATTCTCTCCTACAATACTCACCTCCATTATCAAATCTAAGACACTTCAATTTTTTCCCTGTCTCATTCTCAACCAAAGCTTTCCACTTTTTCCAAGTTTCAAATACTTCTGATTTTTGTTTTAGGAAATACACCCATGTTTTCCTAGTTGCATCACTAATAAAAGTAACATAATAGAAAGAGCCACCAAGAGAAGATACTTGAGTTGGTCTCCATACATCTAAATGCACAAGCTCTAATTTCTCACTCTTCTTCTCTTTCCCAACTTTGAGATATCAGACTCTTTTCTATTTTCTATAAACACAATTTTCATAGAACTCAAAGTCAATCTACTTCATACCCGGTAGCAACTTTCTGGAGTGAATGATCTTCATCCCTTTCACACTCATATTCCCAAGTCTATGGTGCCATAATTATGTTTATTTCCTTGTAACAAGTGCTATAACTATCGCAGTACTAACTATTTTTGTAGCAACTAAGGTAGAATAAGTATTACCAATACATAAATGCAATGTTCCTACCTTTTCACCTTTAGCTACTACTAATGCACCTTTAGTGACCTTCCATACTTTTTTTGAAAAGGTAACTGTGCAACCTTCATTACCCACTTGTCCTATAGAAATTAAATTCCTTCTCAAATTTGGAACATGTCTTACCTCCTATAGCAACCATTCATTTCCATTCTACAACATGATTTTTTTCTTTCCTTTTCCAACAATCTAACAGGGTTCATCATCACCCAAATATATATGTCCAAAATCCCTGAATATAATCTACAAAATATTTCCTATGGAATGTGGAATAAAATGAAGCCCCTGAATCTATTACCCAAGAATCATTAGCATTATCTAAACACAGAATTAAAGCATCCTACAATTTATTACTTACAACATTATCTTCCTTACTGTCATCATGTTGTCCATCTCCTTGTTTTCCCTTTCGAGACAACAATCTTTCTTCAAGTGTCCCAGCTTTCCATAGTGTTAACAATCCATTTTTTCCTTTGGATTTAGATCTACCTTTTTTTAAATTTCCTTGTGACTTTCCATGATTTTTTGGGCTTTTTCCTCTCTTTTTTTCTTCCATTGTTCTCTACATTCAAAGCATTAACTGATGTTGAACTCTCACCTGTGCTTTTCTGTTGCATTTCCTCTCTAAGAATAACACCAATAACATCATCAAATTTCAATGTATTTGAACCAAAGATAGAGTTACTTATAGGCATTACCAAGCTATTCCAGCTTTCTGGAAAAGAACATAAAACCAATAGATACCTCACCTCTTCATCAAAATTAACTTTTACAGAAGTTAATTGACTAGTAATTATATTAAACTCATTTAAATGATCTATCACAGATCCACCTTCAATCATTTTCAGATTAAATAAATGCTCCATAAGAAATACCTTATTTGAGGTTGAGGGTTTTTCATACAATTTAGCCAAAGTTATCATCAAATCCTCTATTGAATTTTCTTTTGTTATATTGAATTCCATAAATGGTGCTAGGCACAACTACATGGTTCCTGGTGTCTTTCTATCCAAAATCTCCCATTCTTCATCGAACATCGCGACTTCTTTCTTTGCTTTTCCTTGCAATGGCTTCCATAGATCCTTTTGATACAAATAATCTTCAATATACATCTTCCATAATTGATATTTCTGGTCGTTGAACTTCTCAACCTTGAATTTTTCTTTCTTCCATTGCTCCCACTCAAATCTAGAGGTTTCCTACCAATCGATTGAAATGCATGTGACTTTGATACCAATTGTTAGGGTTTAGGCAGATTGGAGCAATAAACATTAACATTTATATGTAGATTAAATAACCTAGAAATAATAATGAAGAATAACACAAAAGAGATCAACACAGAGTTTAATGTGGTTCACCCAATATGGGCTCCATCCATAGAAACTAAGAAATTCAATGATTTTATTATCCAATGCAAAAAAATTATAATCTCGTGAACACCATACCACAACATACATCTCAACTACTTATAAAATGCCTTTTGGAACCTTCTATAATTAGGGTTTTACAAGGTCTTTTATCATTTGACGTGTTAATGGGAAAATCTTGATGTGTCAACAGAAAAAAACCTTGACATGTCAGTGGGAAATCCTTGACGTGTTAATGATTTTTTTCGAGGTGATGCCTGGAACCCCATTTCTTGTTACAAATGTACAATACTTGCATGATCAGTCACCACATACCAACATCATTGACACAGATAGTGAGGAGGAAGTGGAAAAGGATAAGAAATAATTTGTTGTTCATATGCAAGAAAAGAAGGAAGAAGCAAGCAAGAAGAGGACACCAGAAGAAAAGAAGAAAAAGAAAAAGAATCTGGTAAGATTACACAGTCCAGTAAAATTTGATGCACTCTTTAATGGCATTATACAAAATGATATGTTAGCAGAAAGGGTATTTTTGTATAATGAGGTTGAGGAGATAGATAAATCCACCATAGTAGAATCTATTATAAAATATATCATTTTTGTTGAATTTGATATGAGAAATATAGAGAAACAACTACCTATAGAGTTGTGGAATGTTTTAATTAAAAGGAGACATGAAGCAATAGAAGAGGTCAAATTGAAGGCCTATACATTGGAAAATATCAGTGCTCCTATGTCAAAGGAAAATAAGGCCACACCACATTTTTTAATAAAGAACTCAGAACAAAACAAAGGGTAACAACCATTATGGGCAAAGATAAAAATGATCTCCAAAGGCTCAAGAAGGAGAGTGTTGAAAAGGCAACAAAGATAGGAAAAAAGCTAGGAATGACTCCTGAGAGTAAGAAAGAGATACTTGCAGAAAAAAATGTTGAAGATGATGTACAGATGGATAATGCTTAACATGAGCATGAGGCAAATGAAGGATATGTGCAAGATAATGTTCCTCCAAAAGTAGAAGGAATAGTAGAAGACAATGTGGAGGCTGAGAAGAATGTTGAGATGAATGCAACTACCAGAGAAGATACTAATAAGGAGGATACTCTTACTCCTCTGGTAACTAACACACATGGTGAAAGCACACAAGACCAACTAGAGACTATATGTCCTCTAGATAGCTCAGACAAGTCTATTGGTGAAGAAGAAATAGAAAGAGAAGAAGAGAAAAAGAATGAAAATTCCTTTGGAGATGTGGGAGGAAAGAAAGAAACAGAGATGTCCATTAATACTAGTAATAATGGGAAGAAAAAGGATTTGAAAGAAAAGAGTGTAGAGGAAGAGGTAAAGGCAACCGATGAATCCTACAAAACCTATGGAGATTCTCTACATAATCTATTAAACATGAAATTTAATTTCCAATTGGTTGCATGTCCGCTCAATTGCTAAAACTACCCATGCAAGAAGGAAATGTTGACCTTGCTAAGATTTCATCACTCCACAAACTGTAACTAGGAGATGTCTTCCATGGATATACATGGAAGGAAATCATAGAAACTCATCAAAAGAGTGGAAATCTAATTGAAGAAGCTATGAAGACCCTGCAAGAGGCCATACTCGCTGCAACAATTGACAGTTCACTCTCTAGTATGGAAAATATGAAGTTTTTGATTGATTCTTTCAAAGAGTATGCCTCTGGTTTGAAAGAAAGACTTGAGAAAGAAATGGACAAGAAAGTGGAAGAGAAGAGACTATTGGATATTATAGAGAATTGTACACAAGCACACAATAAATTTTAGGAAATTATTAAGGATGTTCAAGCTTGTGTGGTTGAGGCCAAAGCCATGTTCTAGTTTTGTATGAAGTGGCCTAAAGCCACAAAGAGCATCCAAGATTAAATGGGCTCAATTGAGTCACAAACAGATAAAGATTCCAGTGCATATGATTTGGCACAAGACCTTGATGGAAGCATAAAATCAACTATTGAAGATTTGCATGAGAAATACTTCCAACTGTAAGGAAAAAAGGAGAAAATGTTATGTAGTTTGAAAACATAAGGGACCTAATGAAGGGTAGGTGCAAAAATATTGGGGGCCAATTTGTGGCCAATTTTTTAAAAAAAAAATTTGATAGCTCAAAATGCAAGCGTGTTATAACACGCTCGCATTACAATACGCTCGCATTATGAGCCACTAAAAAAAGAAATCGAATTCATTTACATTTTGACTATTTTTTTATGTCTGCAGCAAAAAGCCCTTCATTTGCATGCTCGTGTTCTGGGAGGAGTCATCTTACAAGTTTTTTCATCAAATTGTTGTTGTTTCATCATCGAGATGTCGCCATGTCAACGAGGAGGTCTAATAGGTAAGGATTGTTTGTTTTTTGTGAATTTGTTAGTTTTAGGTTGTTTTTCATATTTATTTGTTGAATTTGTAGGAGATGTTAATGAACCTACAAACCCTCAAAATCCTCAACAAGCAATGCAACAACAATAGGAACAAAATCCTCAACAAGCAGAGCAATAACAACATCAACAAAATTCTCAAGTTCAATAACCACAACAACAACCTCCTCCACCAATCCCTCATCATCCTCCTAGCACTCAACAAAATTTAATGAGTGAAATTGAAAATAATAAAAAATAAATTGAGTTAATCACGAGGTTGAATGATCCAAATAGTTCAACCATGGAAAGAAAAACCCTTGCAAATTCACTCAAAGAAATGTTAAAACATGTAGATTCAATCAACAAACAATTAAGTAGTTGGCAAGATAGGAGGCAGGCGGCTAGGGATTATTACTGGGATAAATTATCATATAAAGATGTAAAAGATCTAAAAATTATAAAATTAGATTTGTGCTCATTATTCACTGACCCATGCATAAATATAAATCTTAGCCTCAATGTGAAGAAGTTTCCTATCCATTGGTGCCACTACCAATAGATTATGAACTTTTTTTGGGATAGGTGGTACATGGTTTTTGATTACCCACCATGCAACAATTGCAAATTCCTGCAATATTTCCTAAGAAAACTATACTATGAGTTCATCCTAAAAAAAATCCTAAGTTACTTTGATATGAGGGACTTCCAGGGGAGACATTGGGGGTTGGCTCAAGATAGACTCGGTGCACAGCAAAATCCTAGGCGCCAAGTAAGATGACCTCTCGCTAGGTTGCCTCATGAGCACATTGTTATCCCTTCCATCATGAAGGAGAGTGTCGAGGTAGACACTTTGCCTCAGATCTTTGACCTAGAGTGTCATCCAGCATGTCAGCCCTATACTACAACACCATCCAAGCGATTTTTTGAGTGGGCTTCAAGCATATTTGTGTCAAGCTTGCAAGGCAACTTGTTCATATGACCCCATCGACACTCAAGAGGTTGCTACATAGGATACATCTACAGCAATGGAGATGGTGAGGGCAGTTGACATTTTCAAATGAGGCCTATGGCATTGATACTCAGGTAAATGTTAGTATGTTCATTGAATTTAATTTATTAAATTTAAATTTTGAAATGCAAGAATAATTAATTTAGTTTTATGATTTTGATAAAATTTCAGGGTCACAGTGTTGATACTGGATACACTAGCCTTACACTTGCTTATTACTCCACTGCATCTACCGTTTAGGTATGTAACTAGTAAACAATTATAAATTTATTACATGTTAATAGCACTTTTTTATGAATGGTATTCTAATATGTGATTTTGGATGTTAAATAGGCTAATATTGGAGGTTTCGTGGGAAAACCTCCCAGTGCTAGTGGATTTACACAAACCTACATGCAAGTAATAGAATAAAGAGTTTAACTAATAAATTGTACTTAATAGATTTGTGTATTTTATATTCATATCGTTGATTACATTGCGTTGCGCATCTTTCAAACTCAAATCATTACTTCACATTCCATAACTAATAACTAGATGTTAATAGATGACAAAATTTCAACTATAATATAGTTGTTTATAAAGTTGACATAAGCAATGATGCTATTACTTCACATAGTATAAGTAATAAGTAGGAGCAGCTTCCAATTGCATTTTATTTTCATGGCATTTTGTGAGACCACTTTTTGCTGAGGCATCTTTTCAAAAAATTCACTGCCTTATCTATGCTATGGATGCTTGGAAGAAATATATGAAAGAATAATAGTAAGCAATAGCATAGACAAGGTAATGAGTTGTTTGAAAAAATTCGTCAAAGAAATGTGGTCTCATGGTGATTTCCATCACCATGAGACCCAATTTCTTGGAGACATTTTTTAAATAGCTCACCGCCTTTTCTATGCTACCACATTTTCCATACATGTCTACCAAAGCATTTTATCAAATAGTTCATTTCCTTGCTACTATGGCTAAAAGCCTAAAAAAGGTGCTTTCCAAAAAACTATGTATGCTTGGAAAAAATCTATCAAAGCATAATAGTAAGCAATAGCATAGACAAGGCAGTGAGTAGTTTGAAAAAATGCCTTGAAGAAATGTGGTCTCATGGTGATGAAATGCCATTCCATCACCATGAGACCACATTTCCTCAAGGAATTTCTTCAAAAAACTCACCACCTTTTCTATGCTACCACATTTTCCATACATGTGTACCAAATCATTTTATCAAACTACTCACTTCCTTGTTGCTATGGCTAAAAGCCTAAAATAGGTGTTTTCCAAAAAACTATGGATTCTTCGAAAAAATCTATCAAAGCATAATAGTAAGCAATATTATAGTCAAGGCAGTGAGTAGTATCAAAAATTTCCTTGAACAAATGTGGTCTCATGGTGATGGAATGACATTCCGTCACTATGAGACCACATTTCTCTAAGGCATTTTTTCAAACAACTCGTTACTTGAAGAATAGAAACCAACCCTTTAGCCAAAATTCCCCTCCAAAATGTTTTCAAAGTCCTCACCCTCAATTTACCAATCCATGGAACCTTCCACCTTTCATTCCTCTTGTCCATGTCCCCACCCCTCCCTCTTCATGTCATGATCACCCTCCATCTCATAACCAAGACCACACTATACCATCCACCCCATACCAACATAATACCATAGAGAAGGAAATGAACTATTTGAAAAAATGCCTCAAAGAAATGCGGTCTTATGGTGATGGAATGTCATGGCACATTTTTTTGTAATTGCATTCCATAACCATGAGACCCCATTTCTTTGAGGCACTTTTTCAAAAAGTTCACTACCTTCTCTATGCTACCACAGTTATCATACATGTCTACGAAAGAATTTTATCAAATGGTTCACCACCTTGATGCTATGGGTAAAAGTGTAAAAATAGGTGCTTTCAAACAAGCTATGGATAGGGAAAATAGTAAGAATGATAGTCAAAAATATATAGTTTAATAAAAACTCAAATTTTTGTTTGTTATCTCATACATTATAAGACATGACATGGATTGCTATTGTAGTTTTCGTGATTGAATAATTTGTTGTTTTATTTTCATATGTTGAAAGTAGATACACCTCTAAATGTTCATAGGGCAATGGATCTTGGTGTTTCATCTGCTATAGAGTCCTCAATGGCTCTCACAGAGGAGGTATGAAGTAGATTACTAAATTTCAATTTGCATTCATTGTTATAGCAATTAGTTAGTGAAAAATAAAACCATTATTGATTCGTAGTTTAATTTATCTTTGGATGGTTTCTACAGGGCTTTAGCATGCCACAACATGAGCATGCAAATCTTTCCCACAAGGAGACAGATCGTCTACTAGCGGTAAGTGATTATTTTGTTAAATATATCATTTTTTATAATGTAATTTCTATATATTAATTTATTTACTTCTTATTGTAACAGATAAAGCTTGACCAGGAGCTAAACCCTAGGAGGAGCACCAGGAGCACTCCTCGGCCTCATAATAAATGAGTGATAGACCTATAACCATCCATCTGACAAGCAAAGGGAAATCATTTTGTAGACATCTAAATTTGGACACTTAATTTATCCAAATTCATCCCCTTTCGTCTTATTTTCGTTAATTAAGTAATACTGCTATTATTTAATTAATAGCTTTAATTATGCTAAATCCCTAAGGTATTTAATCAATAATACCTTATTTCTTTAATCCTCCTTTCATCAAATGAATTAATAAAATATGACATTTATTTAATTCCTCATATGTCACATCCTCCATCTTTTATTATCTAATCTTAATCCTTCTTCTAATCTCATCCTTAGGATGTGCACATGCCTAATCCTTGATTAGGAGGTGTCACATCCTCCAACTTTTGCAAGTTGGCCTCTAATCTTTCTTAGCCACCTAACCTTCCTCTAACCCCTCATCAACTTGTCTAATCACCCCCTTTAGTCAACTCTTCCCATCCCCAAGGAATTTTTAATTCCTTTTGTCTTCCCAAAGTCCTTTGAGGAATTTTTAATTCCACTCTCATCTTTCAAGGAATATTAAATTCATTTTCTCTTCCCCATGTCCTTTATGACATGTGTCCTTGGTCAACCTTATTAAAGGCCTTCCCCTTTTGGACAAGGCACTCCACTTCCCCATGTGAATTTTTAATTCACTTTTAATCCCCAATGCACTCAAAAGGAATTTTTAATTCCTTCACTTCTTCCCACATGTCCTCTCTTTATTCTTTATTCTTTCCCTCTCCCCATAAGGATATTTGAGGAATTTTTAATTCCTCACATGTCCTCTCACCCACATGGGACAAGGACATCCTTTATGAGGATATCTTGACCAAATCCCTATGGTCCTTTGAAGTACATCCATGTCATGTACTTCTCTTACACCTCATGTCCACCTCATCTTTCTTAAGCCTCTCCCCTTGCCACATGTCAAGATGTGAGGGCTTGTGAGTTCTCAACTCACCATAGCCCTACATCTTGGCCATGTTGGGATCAATCTCAACCGTCCATTTCTTTTTGGAATTCTAAAAATTCCTATAAATACCCCCTCTTTTCTCTCATTGGAGGGGGAGATCATTTTGCTAGCCAAACTCTTGCAATTTTGTTTCTCAATCTACACTTAGCCATTTGCATCCATTTGTCCAACTATCTTGCATCTCACACTTCACATCTTGCATCTACTTGCCATCAAGGAGCATACATCCCATCTACAATCGAAGGGCCAACCAAAGAACAACTCTATAAGGTAAAAGGTTCCATTTTTATGTTGTTAAGTTCATCATTTGCCCAATCCTGAAGTGTAGGGCGTTGTTTAGTTGTTGTTTGCACTCTCTTTAGTTTGTTGCTCATCTTTTTAATGATTATATTCCCCTATCATATTTTTGGCACGCCCGGTGGGACCCACAAATGGGTCTTTTTCTTTCACGTTTGTTATTTTTGGCATTTTCGCAAGTTCAGGTTACAGATTAGCGAACCTAACCTCTCCGGTGGCGGACCTGACCTCTCCGATGGAGGACCTGACCTCCAGTGGCAGACCTGACCTCTCTAGTGGCGGACCTGACCCCGATGGCGGACCTAACCTCTACGGTGGCGGACCTGACCTCTTCGATGGCAGACCTGACCTCGGTGGCAGACCTGACCTCTCCGGTGGCAGACCTAACCTCTCTGGTGGCGGACCTGACCTCCCCGGTGGCGGACCTGACCTCTCTGGTGGCAGACCTGACTTCCCAAAGGTGAAATTTCAAGTTTTTACCAATATTTCTGTGGTAAATTAGGCACATAGTTTAATTAGAGGAGTCAACAAACCTTGTTTGGCGTGCTTGTGGAAGGCTATTTGATGTATCCAATCCCCTTGTGCCATTTGGCGATCATGGGTGATGAGAAATCATAGCTTTCCAAGTCCTTTGAGTCACCCTATTTCCCTTTTCTTAGTAGGACCTGCTTGGGGATTTCATCACCCCAAGGGATGGTTCCAACCACACGTACCGGCGGGGTATATAAAGGGGGGAGAGTGAAAGTTGTACCTCAATCCAACCACGTTGTAATTGGCAAAGCGTCGAGATGACGTGAAGAGTTGGTTTGAGCCTTTAGTGTCTCGCTAAGGTTCCTGACTCACGCTTGTAACGGGTTGGTGTTCACGGTTTGGGCCTCACGTACCGGGTGTATATCGAGGACTCCTTAGCAACCATGTTCATCCTAGAGTAGAAGACTTTGTTGGCCATACCCGTTTCTACTAATCTTAGGGTTGTGCTATCTGAATTGTCTTTCTCGTGCAAAACCAATCATTTTCAGTTTAGCCAAATCTTTTTATCAATGTTTGCTATATTTTGGGTCCTTTGCCTTACTCATCCATCAAAAAATCAAATTTAAACTTATCCTTTGGTGGACCTAACCTCTCCGGTGGCAGACCTGACCTCTCTGGTGGAGGACCTAACCCCGGTGGCAGACCTGACCTCTCTGGTGGCGGACCTGACCCCAATGGCAGACCTGACCTCTCCGGTGGCGGACCTGACCTCTCCAGTGGCGAACCTGACCTCTCCAGTGGTGGACCTGACCCCAGTGGCAGACCTAACCTCTTCGGTGGCGGACCTAACCTCATGTTGTGGCAGACCTAACCTCATGCTGTGGCGGACCTGACCTCATGCTTTGGCGGACTTGACCTTTTGCTCTTTCTTCCTGGGGCCGCCATTTCCGCATTGTTTATTCGATTGACTCCGTTCAAAAATAGTTCTCATTTTTTCGTGCTCTTTTTGATGACATATACCACTCCATACTTTTGAGAAGTTGCCCGGGACCCTTTTTTCATCCCCCGTCTCCCTTTTTTGAACATCCATACGTCCATTCACCATCCTAAATGAACATTCGAACATCCGTTCTAAGCACTCTTTCACTCATTTTGAGTCCTCCTCCCCTCGTTCTGAGAATCATTCATCCATTCCAAGCAATCTTTCGCTCGTTCTGAGTCCTCCTCTCCTCATTCTGAGAGTCATTCATCCATTCCAAGAGCTTGTTCGCTCGTTCCGGGTCTTCCTCCCCTCGTTTCGAGAGTCATTCATCCATTCTGAGAGCTTGTTCGCTCGTTCTGGGTCTTCCTCCTCTCGTTCTGAGAGTCATTCATCCATTTCGAGCACTCTTTCGCTCATTCTGAGTCTTCCTCTCCTTGTTTCGAGTAAACGTTCATCCATTTCACATCTTGGTCTATCATTTTGAACTCTTGTTGTATCATTCCAATCATTCATTTACTCATTCCAAGTAAACATTCATCTATTTTGAACCTTCGTCTATCATCACAAGCTTTGTTTTTCCATTCTGATCATCTGTTTTACTCATTTCGAGTAAACATTCATCCATTGCAAACCTCCTTCAATCATTTCAAACTCTCATTCAACAATCTTGATCAATCGTTTACTCCTTCTGAGTGATCTTTCACCTATTCCAAACCTTCACCTTCTCGTCCTAAGTGATCTTTCATCTATTCCAAACCTTCATCTTCCTATTTCAAGAATCATTCATCCATTGTGAGCAATCGTTTACTCGTTCCGAGTAGCTGTTCACTTGTTTTGATCAGTCATTTGTCCATTTCTATCATTCATTCCCCCAATCAAATCATCACTTCCCCCATCCAAATCCCTTGAACTTCATCTCGAGCCATTATCCAAATTGACTGAAGTGTTTGATCCGATCGTCATCATCAACATCCACTTAGGATTGTCATCCATCCTAAGTTAATCATTATCGTCGGCCCAATCAATCCATTTTCAATCTCAAAGTGGATTTAGTGCCGCAATCATCTCTTTATCATTTAATCCAATCAATCAGCATCCTAAGTCACCTAGGGTAATCTCTGAATGGCGTTTAAAGTCCCTTTCGTCATCCTATCCAATTCATCAGTCAATCTTATCAATCATCAATCAATTGCATGTAATTGTATCCCTATCCAATCACCTTTGACCCAATCAATCTACTTCCATCTTGGAGTAGATTCGGTGTTGAGGTCATCCTTTAGTAATCAAATCCGATCATCAAAATCAATCCCATCGCATCATTTGATCATCCTAATCTGAGCTTTAATTCAATCCTAATTTGAGCTTAACCTAAAATTTTAGCTTGACCTTTAGTCTATTCCCATCGAAAACCATCCTCCATCCCTTTCATCATTATGAATCCTTATTCTCCATCAATAGTAGTCAAGGGAAACCCTAATTACGTCAACGATGATAATGAAAGTCTTGTTGATCAAGAGGTATACGACATAGATCCCCTTGACACTATCATTGCTAGTAAGCTTTCTCCACCCACATTCCAAAATCCAATCACCCCATCGAGTTATCCCATCATGTCTTCATCTATGCCTAATCACACTCCTTATGCTACCTTTGACAAGGGATGTCCATCATATCCTTCATCCTTCATCCATCATCCTTATCCTAGTTTTCCGTCACACCCCTATCTTGATCCCCATCCACATCCTCTTATCTCAATCCTTCATCCATGCCCACTACCATCCATACCATCCACTTCTATCCTACCCATCCTATCCTTCAATCCAACATCCGCATCTCCCTATATTAATCCCACCTGCATCTTACCCTATCCAATACCCACCACCCATATCTACCGATCCACCATCCATGTCATCCTATCCTATCTCCATACCCATATCCCCTTAATCCTCCATCCAGTCTTAATCTTCCATCTAATCCTAGTCCACTAATCCATAAACCTTCATCCACTCCCACCTCACCATCTCAGCCTAGCGTATTCAAGTTTCTCCAAGGACTTATAACAAAGGAAACATCCCCCACTCCACACATTGCAGTCATGGAACCATGCCATCCCAACCCATCATCCATGGTCGTTAGTGACGAGACCCTTCTCCATCCAACACCTATCATTGATGATACCATCACATCCTCTTAATCCACTGAGTCCCCATCTCCTACCATCACATCCTCTAATCCGTCCCATCTCCTACCATCACATCAAATCCAAATCCATTGAACTCCACCCCCTACTCCAGCCGTCGAACCTATCGATGACACCCAAATCCAATCCACTTCTTCCCTCTAGTATCCATTCCCAAGGATATTTTGAATCCTCCATCCTTCCATCTTCCCCACTTGAAGAGTCCCCCCATGACTCCATTATCATGCCTCCCACGGATGAGTCATGCCAAGAGCCTGATCCAAAGCATGCCAACATATCCCTCCTCTAGATCAAGATCCTACCATCCCATCTAGTCTACCGCAAGATCACAGTCCCCCATCTTCATCCCATGATCCTCTTGACATTCAAAGATTCTACGCTCCATCTCCATCTCCATTGCATGAGCACTACTACCACAAAATCAGATCCTATCATATCCCCTACTCCCTCTCCAAATACCACCCATCCAAATGCTGCTATCCCATCATCTCCTTCTCAGGATCCCCCATCATTGCCTAAAAATGCTATCCCCAGCTTGCATATCCCCTTGGTACTCTCACATTCTTCCATGATGGCCTCCTTGCAAAAGAAAAACACAGTGTATACCCACCCATCATCCCCCACTAATAATGGACTCGCATCATGTTTTCAGAATAACACAAATCCTATCATGGATCAAATGCTCAAGAACATGAACTATCAAGGGAAAGGTCTAGGCCTTCATGAGCAAGGTATTTTAGAGCCCATCCAAGTCAAAGAACAAATCTGCATGCAAGGTCTTGGATCTATTCCCCAAGACTCACAATCTAAACATGTTGGTACAACCTCTAGACGTCCTCAACGAGCCTTTTCCAAAAGAAATGTCATTTTCCCACGCTCCACCAAACCATATGCTACAATCCCTCCTCCTCTATCATATCGCCTCCAAACAACCATCCATATTCCTCCTTCATCTGCTCCATCCATCTTGGGTCCTTACATCCCTCCATCCACCATATCCATCCTTCATCTACTCCATCCATCTTGGGTCCTTACATCCCTCCATCCACCATCTCCTGTCCTTCATCTACTCTATCCATCTTGGGTCTATATATCCCAAGATCACCTCCTCCATCTCATCTGTTCATCCATTCCAACACCTATTTGTGCAATCCATCATAAAAATCCCTCTCGTATATCCCATAATCAGGATCAACAAAGGCACATACCTACACATTTTCCATCTCCACATAATCCCCATACTCCTACCTCCATCACTCCACATCATCCATCTCCTCACACCCATCCCATTGCTACTAAAAGCACTTTGGATGTTAAAGAAAAAATGCATAAATCCAAACATCCACATAAATCTGAAGCTCCCCATGTCCCCTCTAAAATACATGATGACGAGAAGAAAAATCTAAATCCAAATCAAATCTGTAGGCCACAAAAGCCCACTAAAGCAAATATCAAAACCATGTGGGTCCCAAAGAAAAAGTATGCAATTCCATCAAATGAAAAATCTATAAGAACATCCAAAGTTGGTAATCCAAAAACTAGTCATACACCCCTTTCATCTCCTAAGTCTGTTTTGGGTCCCTGTGTCTTGAAATTCACTATTCCATCTCCTCCATTATCCCCACATTCTCCATCCATTCATCCGCTGATCTTTCCACATACACCACCACATGTGCCAATGTTGGTCTTGAACTCACCACCCCACCATACATCCACCCCATCATTCTATCAATACCCCTTGCAGTATCCCATCCATTATCCCATGTATCTCCCCTCTCAAATCCCTCTAATTCATCCTTTTGCATAATTCATTTCTCCTAATAAGGTTGTACCAACATCCAACAGTCGGTTCGAACATGAGCTCTTAATACCTCGTATGGAACTTGATGCTTGAGTCCTTCATCCATATCCTTATTGCCTATCTTCTAAATCCACTTATTCGCCTCCCTATCCTTATCCATCTCCTTCTGCATGCTATCCAAAAAAGTCAAAAACATCAAAAACATCAAAAAAAAAAAAAAATCAATTTCCAAAAATAGGAAAGAAAAATAAATTCGTCCTATGGTGAAAATCACTCTTTGGTGGTGCCTTGAATAAGTACCATGATGAAAACCTGGCAAACAGGCATCATGCGTAAATCCCCATCTGCACTCGGGGGCAGCTTCCTGATATGTGCTCCCTCCATCCGCTATGCTTCCTGCTATGCACCCATCTTCCTCTTATACATCCTTTTCATTCATCCCCTCCATCCTACCTATCTTGCACATCCTTCTTGGCATACCTCATTTATCCCAATCCTTCCATCCTCCTTGTGATCTTGATAACAATGGGGCAAACATATAAGCATGCTTTGGACACCTCTTAGCATACATTCCCCTCATCCGCACACTATCCCAACTGTCATTCACACTCGTCTATCTTCCTTATCCACCTGTCATGCTACCCTCAATCTCCCTTCCTTATCCATGCATCCTATCTTCATCCATCTCGCTCCTTTATTTTCCTATCCTTCTCTATTGCATCCTTCATGCCTCCTCACACATGGCATATCTAGAGTGGGGGCATATATCTTCCTTTGTGATATAGTCCTTGGAGACATCATTCATTCCATCAAAGCAATCCCTTCCATTTCCATATCCTTATCTCCTTATCGATATATCCATCTCCCCATTCTTATCTTCCCATCCCTCCACACAATCCTTATATCCATCTCCCCATCCTTATCTTCCTATCCTTCCATCATGGCATCCCTTTCCATCAATCCAACCAGTCTTTTTCATCTCCAAATCCTTATCTTCCTATCCATCAATCCAACAAATTCTTTTCATCTCTCAATCCTCATCTCTTTCTCCTCATCCCATCTTATAATCCCTTGTCATTGGTATCTCTCCATCATATCATCCTCCCAAGTCATCTTTTGATGATTTGGATAACTATCCTATCCCTGAGATTTGTGTAGTCACCATCCTCCGATCCAATCCAATAGGTCTATCTTGTCCCATCGTATCAGTCCAATCATTTTATCCCCTTATCTAGGGTTATCTCATCATCTTTTATCCATCACTTATCTTTGGCTTTTAGTCGAACTACGTTTCCCCTCCGCTTTCACGTAGGCAAGGTCGATCATTTGATCCATCCCCGGGGTTCTATCCATCCATTCCTTTATCACCTATCATTGGTCTTTCTGCTTTGTCCATCTAATCCTTTATCATCTATCATCAGTCTTCATCGCTTGGTCCTATTGTCTATCCTGTCTTTATCATCCATCGAAGTCTCTATCCATGGTCTGTCATCAGCCTTTTCTTGAACTAGGAGGGCTCTGAGCTTTCACGTAGGCAAGGCTAATCTTTGATTGGCCCCCGAGCCCCTAGGTCTTTAGGATTTGTTAGTCTCCTATCTTGTGTCGTGTCATCAAGCTATGCCCTTATCTAGCTGGCTCTTAACAAACAAGATCCACTTGTATTATCAGATCCAATCAGTTCTGAATATCCTGCATCATATCAATCTTTTAGTTTAGTATCCATCATCGGTCTCAATAGGATGCATCCTTCCTAACAGACCTCATCAATCCCATCCATCCCCTGGATCCTATGGCAAAGGACATTTGCAATTGATTGTGATCTTTTGATGCTTTTGGCTTTTGTTTATCATTTGAGCTCCCTATCATCACTCTTCATGGTCACCTTGATCCATCATATCATGGTGTACTTTGACTAGTCAACATAGGGGCGTATATTGATCTTTTCTTTGTTGTTGTCTTCTTGGTTGTCCCACGTAGTACCCACCAAGATCCCTAAGGTCTTATGTTACACTGGGGCATCCTTCTGTGCTTGTGGTTATCCTAACACCTAGCCCGACCAAGGTCATTGCGACTTTGGGGTGTTGGGATAACCTTCTTGTTTGATCTGTTTGTTTCATGTATTAGACACTAATCTGCCTTGGTCCTTTATACCTTGGTGTATTGTGTCTTCTGCTATAGCAAAAATCAGTTCTCCTAATGATGGAAAATTGCATCTCATCTTTTTATTACATCATCTTGCATGTTTTCCCTCATCCTCTCATCTATCCAAATCCCCCCATCCCTTCATCCTTCATCATTCTCCATCCTCCCTCACATCTCAATCCTATCCTCATCAACTCATATCTCACACAAATACTCTAATCAAATCCTTGGTCTTATCCCTAGTCTTGTTACCAACCTTGAACCATCCTCATCATCCATCATTATCCTTCCCTATCCCTTTGGTGTTGTTTTGGGATGTATCCTTCCCTCATCAACAACACTTTCATCATCATCAGAAGGTATCCTTCCCAATCCTTTAGTGGTGTTTTGGGGATGTATCCTTCCCTCATCAATACCACTCAATGGGATGTATCCTTCCCTATCCTCGTGTTGTTTTGAGATCCCTCATTGACAACACTCCATCCCTCATCAACCCCCTTTTGGCTTGTACCTTGACTGGGGCAACATCACCTTTTGTCATCCATTTGTGCTTCATCATCTTCATTTTGCATCATCTTCCTCATCTCCTTCATCACTCTCCCCTTGCATCATCATCCTTATTCCCCTTGCATCATCTCCTCCATTTCGAGAGCCCACCTGTGTTCTCTTGCACCCACATGTCCTCTCGAGGGGGCATCCTTCATCCCTAATTTTCATCATCTTTTTCCCTTCCTAATCATTCAAACGAATGACTGGGGCATCTTTCCCAATCTAACCATCTTCTTCTAGGTTCTATGTTTTAATGAGCTTTGAAATGATGCTACTTCGTAACACCATCTCAAAGAGGGGCAAAATGTAGACATCTAAATTTGGACACTTAATTTATCCAAATTCATCCCCTTTCTTCTTATTTTTGTTAATTAAGTAATACTGCTATTATTTAATTAATAGCTTTAATTATGCTAAATACCTAAGATATTTAATCAATAATACCTTATCTCTTTAATCCTCCTTTTATCAAATGAATTAATAAAACATGACATTTATTTAATTCCTCACATGTCACATCCTCCATCTTTTATTATCTAATCTTAATCCTTCTTCTAATCTCATCCTTAGGATGTGCACATGCCTAATCCTTGATTAGGAGGTGTCACATCCTCCAACTTTTGCAAGTTGGCCTCTAATCTTTCTTAGCCACCTAACCTTCCTCTAACCCCTCATCAACTTGTCTAATCACCCCTTTAGTCAACTCTTCCCATCCCCCAAGGAATTTTTAATTCCTTTTGTCTTCCCAAAGTCCTTTGAGGAATTTTTAATTCCACTCTCATCTTTCAAGGAATATTAAATTCTTTTCTCTTCCCCATGTCCTTTATGACATGTGTCCTTGGTCAACCTTATTAAAGGCCTTCCCCTTTTGGACAAGGCACTCCACTTCCCCATGTGAATTTTTAATTCACTTTTTAATCCCAATGCACTCAAAAGGAATTTTTAATTCCTTCACTTCTTCCACATGTCCTCTCTTTATTCTTTATTCTTTCCCTCTCCCCATAAGGATATTTGAAAAAATTTAATTCCTCACATGTCCTCTCACCCACATGGGACAAGGACATCCTTTATGAGGATATCTTGACCAAATCCCTATGGTCCTTTGAAGTACATCCATGTCATGTACTTCTCTTACATCATGTCCACCTCATCTTTCTTAAGCCTCTCCCCTTGCCACATGTCAAGATGTGAGGGCTTGTGAGTTCTCAACTCACCATAGCCCTACATCTTGGCCATGTTGGGATCAATCTCAACCGTCCATTTCTTCTTGGAATTCTCAAAATTCCTATAAATACCCCCTCTTTTCTCTCATTGGATGGGGAGATCATTTTGCTAGCCAAACTCTTGCAATTTTTTTTTTCAATCTACACTTAGCCATTTGCATCTATTTGTCCAACTATCTTGCATCTCACACTTCACATCTTGCATCTACTTGCCATCAAGGAGCATACATCTCATCTATAATCGAAGGGCCAACCAAAGAACAACTCTACAAAGTAAAAGGTTCCATTTTTATGCTGTTAAGTTCATCATTTGCCCAATCTTGAAGTGTAGGGTGTTGTTTAGTTGTTATTTGCACTCTCTTTAGTTTGTTGCTCATCTTTTTAACGATTAGATTCCCCTATCACACATTTATTTCAAGAGGATGCAGAGCAATGACTTTTGATTCTAGAGACCTTTGTTGTATGCTATATTTCATTTTTGTACATATTTTACATATTGGATATATTTGAAATTGTATTCCTATATGGAATTCTTGTAAGCCTATATGGCTATTTTGTATATATTTTATACTTATATCAACATATATTGATGTATACCTACATGGCTATTTAGTTAAAACAAATCCTTCTTATCGATGGTGTCCATATTTGCATTATAAATCCATGGTTCGATAAATATGAGATACGTGTATTCAAGTGTATACTTTACAACTTGTGTATACTTTTTGACTTATGTGTATTCCAATATATACTTTGTGACTTATGTGTTTTCTTCGTATACCTTGTATTCATGCATATACTTTGTATTAATTTGTGTATACTATGTATTCGTGTGTATACTTCAAGGCTTATGTGTTTTTGAGTACTTGTGGTTTCCTTATTCACATGTCTGCTTGACTTATTCATGTGTATACTTATTAATTAGTTAGCCCTAGCATTGATCATTGTTGTCCTTCATGGTTTGTCTTGAATATTTATTGATTGATGCTAAACAACTTTATTAGTTGATACTAAACAACTTCAATATTTCTAGGAATACTAGTAGACTTACAAATTGCACAAATTGCACAAATTGCGCAAATTGAAAAGAAAAGATTAATTGTAAATAAATACACTAATTATTAACTTTATAATTGATTAAGAATGAGTATAATATATATCAAGAGATGAGCCTTCTAGAATGGCAACTGTCAACTAGAAAATAGGCAAAACATTCTCAATACTTTGAAAGCAATAATCCACCCAAAATTGTAATGGGAGAGAAGGCTTATTTAAGATCCTTGAGCAATGTAGTTCTTAATGCTCCCTTGTTCTTACATATCTCAATTTAGTTTAATCCAAAGAGTTCCATGAAATGCTTTATCTAAAAGCAAAAAACATGTTTTCAATTGGTATTCCATGATATGTTTCATAAAAATATTCCAGTATATTTAATTTTTTGATTGGAACTATTGGGACTGTAAATTTCTGCTTGATTTCACAAATTTTGATCCCCCTAAGTCCCTTATGAGTCCTTATCGTAAGCACATCTTCCTTTCCATTATGACGTTCTACTTACATTTTGCATTATTACCATCGTGTCATGCGCATTTCACTTTCTGGTTTGTGTCGGCGTAACAGTTTATGGGTCTCCCTGATCCGTTTTTCTGCTTGTCAACGTCTGTTTCCTATCGACAAGATGTTTCTATTCTTATGGCGATTGAGGTTTTTCATGACAGGCACCGTTTGAAAAGACTTTTTTGTGATCTCGACGACAGAGGATTATATATATTTCAGCAAGTGTTGTGGCGTCAGTATGTGGTCACGGCGAACTCTCTTGGTCTCACCGACCCACGTTTAGAAGATTCATCGGTGGAGCTTGGAGTTTTTGACGGAGTGTCCTAGCGATTATCTTTTGTCTCACCGACCGGCAATGGAAGGAATGACATTTCGGAAAAGGTTCAAGGCTTCGGTGAAATCTCATAGCGATCTTGATGGGTCTTGCCGACGATGTCTAATGAAGGGCTTTCAGTGAAACATGGGTGTTCTACAGGATGTCACCCCGATGGTTTGAAGTCACAGCGACATGGGACGGGTGGACTCATCGGCAGGACAAATCATAAGTCATGGCGACAAGTTTTTGTCATGTGGACTTTTCGGTGAAACAAAGGACGATCTGCATAATTTTTCCCCTAGAGTGATAAGCTATAGCAAAGCAAATCAATGAAATAGGCTTCTCAGCGGGAGTTTGCTTGTATCTCGGTGAAAGTGAATAGCACGAAGAACAGGGGAACATGGGCATACAATGGTGAATGATATTTTGCCTTTGGCATACTTTTAGGATGTCTCAGCGAATGGCTCAGAAATTATATTCAAACGTTGTGGGCTGACATATGTGAAATTCTAAATTCTATTGAAGGCCAACATGAGTGCCCGATTGTAACGATTGCCTAATTTCTTCGGTGGCCGACATGATTTGGAAGTGATTTGTTTCCTGATTGTTGGTGTATAAATATACACCCCGATTGTAATTGATGATCATCAGATTTTTTAGAATAGATACATACGGTAGATTAGGAATGGGCACAGTAGAATAATGTTCTCATTCTGGAGACTATGTTGCATGTTTTAAAATGGAAAATTCAATGAAAATCAGCTGGTGTGGTAGGGTATTTTTGGTGTCAATTGTATGTTGAACTTATTAAAAAGTATTACTGAAGTTGTCTCCATTTTGATTCTTTCTAGTTGTTTAAATTGACATAACAAGTTTATGTTCAGTTTGTCAATGCACATTTGATGTATCTATGTGATTAATTGATTGGTTCTCTCAAGCAGAGATTAAATCCTTTTTGTTGATCATAGTAATCAGGGAGATTCATCTGGATTATTAAAGTAGAGCTTAGTAGTCATAATCCTACATCATTTATACAAGTTATGAGCAGATCATATGCCTGCAACTTGATTTTCTACCAGAATAAGTTGCCCACTTCTATTTCATTTGACTCTGCATACCCAACAAGGCACTGGTCTCTGCAATTTCATCATTTGATTCATTCAGTTTCTTTACATTTGTTTATTAAGTATTTTAGGATTTAGATCAGAAGATTACTATCAAGTTTGATTTCATTTTGTTCACTGTCATCTTTCATTGTGGACAAAGCATTTCAAAAGGATAATCATAAGATAAGTTTGCTCAATTCAAAAGGTACACCCGCCTAGGTTTAGCAGCACCTAAAGAGTAGAAGGTTGAGTTCTCTTGACCTTGTATGTTACCCTAAAGTGTATCAAGAGATTAGCAACCTCTTGAGGCATTCAGCCTGCGTTTTTGAGAGCTAATAGGAACAACTCAATTAAACAAAGGATACATAATCTTCACAACACTTGCAAAAAGTAATATTCATAGTAGATGATGAGTAGTTAACTTCTTGACACATTATCATACAAAAATTTATTTTGAATAGTCTTTAAACAATTTCACAATATAATCCTCATAGTACATAATGAATTGTTATGTTCTTGATCCATTAGCATATAAACACGTCAAAAAATGTATGTCATTTTTTTGCAATATTATTTTTTGTATAGGAAATGGACTTGGGAGAAAGCTTTATAATTTATAATACAAATAAGAAATGGACTCAAGGGTGGAAACTTTATTTATCACACCAAATAATAAATGTACGTGAGAGCATCACTTGTTTCTCTTAGATTTCAATTTTCAAGCATAGCAAATCATTTCAAATGAAAATTAAAAAATGCTTCACAACCAAAGTTGTTAATTGAGGAAAAATAAAATATTTCCAAATTCCACCATTGTACGCATTTACAATTTGTTGTATTTTGTTGTAAGTGCAAGAAGGATAATTAAAAAATGTCATGTGCTTGCTAGAATTGAGGATGATCATATGCTTTTTGTGTAGAAAACTCAGACTTCTTAACTGTCATGTGAATGTTTCTCTTTTCAATTGTTTTGCATGCCATCATAAGGGATCGAGCTAGTTGAACGTAACTCAGAGCGATTCCACATGTTTGGGTGCGAAAGAGGACCATGTCTAGCGTAAACGTACCTATCGGGACACATTGGAATATTCCATTTGGTCACACGAGTTGCAGAATGAAAGTTGCACCACTTTGCAACATTACATTGCTTGCATTTGACACTTTTTCCATCAAGTGAAAATAGGACACCATGAGAAGATGACTTTGAGATAAAAAAAAGAGAGAGGTTATTATAGAGGGTCCCAATGCAATCTTATAGGCTTACATAGAGAGTTTGTAAGCATCATGGTTTTTGAGTAATAGCCAGTCAAATATTGCTTCCTTTTTGCACTTTGGACCCTTAAGGGATCGAGCCGGTTGAACGTAGCCAAGAGCGATTTCGCGTGTTTGAGTGTGAAAGAGGATCATTCCTAATGTAAATTTTCCCATTCAGACGCATTGGAATAGTTTGTTTGGTCACATGAGTTGTAGAAAGAAAGTTGCACCACTTTGCAACTTTACACTGCTTGCATTTGACACTTTTTTCCTCAAGTGAAAACTGGACACCACGAGAAAATGACTTCGAGATAACAAAAACTGAGAGAGTTTATTGTAGAAGGGCCCAACATGATCCCATAGGCTCAGACAAATATTTCATAAGCATCATATTTTTCAAGTAATAGCATGTCAAATATTGTTTCCCTTTTGCACTTTGGACCCTTGAGGGATCAAGCCAGTTGAATGTAGCTCAGAACAATGAACCACATGTTTGGGTGTAAAAGAGGACCATTCCTAACATAAAAATATCCATTTGGATGCATTGGAATAATCCATTTGGTTACATGAGTTGTCGAATGAAAGTTGCACCACTTTGCAACTTTACACTACTTGCATTTGACACTTTTTGTCAAGTAAAAACTGGACACCACTGGAAAATGACTCTGAGATAATAAAAACTGAGAGAAGTTATTATAGAGGGGCCCAAAGTGATCCCTTAGGGTTAGATAGAAAGTTTTTAAGTATCATGGTTTTTGAGAAATAGTCTATCAAAGATTGCTTCCCTTTTGTACTTTGGACCCTTAAGGGATTGAATTGGTTGAACGTAGCTTGAAATGATTCCACGTATTTGGGTGAAAAAGAGGACCATGCCTAGCATAAATTTACCCATCTAGATGGATTGGAATAGTAAGTTTGGTCGCACAAGTTCCAAAATGAAAGTTGCACCACTTTGCAACTTTACACTACTTGCATTTGACACTTTTTTCATCAAGTGAAAACTGGACACCATGGGAAAATGACTCTAAAATAACAAAACTGAAAGAGGTTATTATAGAGGGGCCCAACACAATCTTGTAAGCTCAGATGGAGAATTTTTAAGCATCATGGTTTCCAAGTAATAGCCCATCAAAGATTGTTGCCCTTTTGCACTTTAGACCCTTAAGGGATCGAGTCGGTTGAACGTAGCTCGGAGTGATTATGTGTGTTTGGGTGCAAAATAGGACTATGTATGACCTAAATGTACCCATTCAGATGTGTTGGAATAGTTTGTTTGGTCACATGAGTTGTAAAATGAAAGTTGCACCACTTTGCAACTTTACACTACTTGCATTTGACACTTTTTCCATCAAGTGAAAACTAGACACCATGGGAAAATGACTTCAAGATAAAAAAAAAATGAGAGAGGATATTGTAGAGGGGCCCAATATGATCCTGTAGGCTTAGAAAGAGAGTTTGTAAGTATCACAATTTTTGAGTAATAATCTGTCAAAGATTGTTTCCCTTTTGCACTTTGGACCCTTAAGGGATTGAGCCAGTTGAACATAGCTCAGAGCGATTTTGTGTGTTTGGGTGCAAAAGAGGACCATTCCTAGCATAAATGTACCCATTCGGATGCGTTGGAACAGTCCATTTGGTCACACGAGTTGCAGAACAAAAGTTGCACCACTTTGTAACTTTACACTACTTGCATTTGACACTATTTGTATCAAGTGAAAACTGGACGCCATAGGAAAACAACTCTGGAATAACAAAAACTGAGAGAGGTTATTATAGAGGGGCCCAACATGATCTCGTAGGTTCAGATGGATAGTTCGTAAGCATCACGCTTTATGAGTAATAGCCCATCAAATATTTTTGCCCTTTTTCACTTTTGACCCTTAAGGGATTGAGCCAGTTGAGTGTAGCTCAAAGCAATTCCACATGTTTGGGTGAAAAAGAGGACCATTCCTAGTGTAAACATACCCATTCGAATACGTTGGAACAGTCTATTTGGTCACATGAGTTGCAGAATGAAAGTTGCACCACTTTGCAACTTTACACTGCTTGCATTTGACACTTTTTCCATCAAGTGAAAACTGCACACCACGAGAAAATCACTCTGAGATAACAAAAACCAAGGGAGGTTATTGTAGAGGTGCCCTACGTAATCTCGATGCCTCAAATAGAATTTTTGTATTTGACTCGATATCCGAGTAACAGGTTGTCAAAGATTGTTGCCCTTTTGTAATTTGGACTATTAAGGGATTACGTTACATGAATTACAAATGTTTGAGGTTAGCAATAAATTTGAAAATTTAAGTCAATCTCATTACAAATGCTTATTTGAATAGACTATATGCTATATTGATATTGATATATAATCATTAGGTTGATTTATTTTAATAAATGAGGTTTTTATAATAAGTTAGTCAATTGGTGCTAGTTATAATAGGAAGAGAATAAAAGAAGAAAAAGAATAATTAGTAACCATCAATGGTTATTACACTCATTGTATTAATAATATGATGTATACAATAAAATGAGATTTATTTGTCTTTTCTAATTCTTCTGTTTGTACTACAATTGTCTAATATGTTTCATACACTGTTCTGAAACCCAAGTGCTTGTACTTGCAGGCACAATGCCTTAGGTACTCCATTCTCACAGATCTTTTACAATGTCACTCATACATTTGATATTCTCTTATAATGTCTACATCATAGGTGCTCATGATGAGGTTAACTTCAAATGAATAACTTGAGATTCCCTCGCTAAGCTTCACATGCTCTTTTATAATGGCTTCAAATCAAATTTAAGATTTGTCAAGATCATCAAAATAAGGATGTTGAATTTCCTTTTTGGCTAAGATTCTCTTGGATGGATCATAAATCAGTATTTTCTACAAGGAGACACCAATGAATTTTTAGTAGTTTACTTACAAATAGGAAAAGTAAAAGAAGAAAAACAAAGAGCATCCAAAATGGAAATGAAATGAAAATAGATGGAAGGCACTTACAGACAATAAATCAACACCATTTGGTTCCAAGTCAGAAATAGCAAGGCATAAATCTTGATGCTTCCATTGAGGATAGGCATGTCAGTCTCTCAACTTAGTCACTCTTGGCCATACATTTTCATTGGGAGTTCCAAGTTACCTATTGCACACAACACCTCTCATGAATAGAATAACTTGAAATTTGAGATGCTCTTATAATGTCACTCTTATAATGTCTACATTATAATGCTCTTATAATGTCACTCTTATAATGCTTCCATTGAGGATAGGCATGTCAGTCTCTCAACTTAGTCACTCTTGGCCATACATTTTCATTGGTAGTTCCAAGTTACCTATTGCACACAACACCTCTCATGAATGGAATAACTTGAAATTTGATATGCTCTTATATTGTCTACATCATAGGTGCTCATAATAAGGTTAACTTCAAATGAATAACTTGAAATTCCCTCACTAAGGTTCACACACACTTCTATAATGGCTTAACATCATAATTGAGATTTGTCAAGATCATAAAAATAAGGATGTTGCATTGCTTTTTTGGCCGAGATTCTCTTGGATGGCTCATAAATCAACATTTTCTACAAGGGGACACCAATCAATTTTTAGTAGGTTACTTACAAATAGGAAAATTAAAAGAAGATGATATAAACATTAGATGATAGAATTGGCATCATACAAATTAATGTGCATACAAGTATAAATTAATAAGAACCAATGTGTATATTTACAAATTAATCCAACAAACCATCTAGGTCTACTCTACTCTTTATTGTGTCAAGTATTACCTCATGGTTAGACTCATGGACCTTCCACAAGGTCTTGTTCAAAGGTCTACCCCCATATTTGGTCAAATAAACATTGGATGCCATGATAAGGTTCGAGTAATGAAGAATATTTTGATGCATGTCAAAGTCCTAAAATAGCCAATATTTAACACTCTTATGTGGGTACCTTCTAAGCCACATTCTAGTAACAACAACTAAGCCTATAGGGTATTCGATATTTTCTCCATCTATAACTAGGGCCTCCAATTTCTTTTTGGTCTCAACACAACAACACAAGTAATAGTTTGTTCCATCTTCACTTTCTCCATCTGTAATAACTGCATAAACATGCCTTGCATTGATATGTGCAGCAAATATCTTGAAATTAGTCAACATTACAAATACGCTACAAAATAAGATAACAATAGGAATTTCATAAACTAAGCAAGTAGATATATTACCAGGTTGAACTAGATCTGAAATGTGGTAAAAGTCGACCGATGAATCCATCTGTGTTAGTTCCAATGTCGTCAAAGGGCGATACATGTGAAGTGGGCTAAGATAACTTAATGGCCATTTCTCAACCCACTCCTTTGACTCACAATCATCACAAGCTTGCATTGTACATAAAGAAAAAAAGCATGCCATCTTCCATGTATTGATACTCCATGAACCTGCATCTGAGCTAAGGAAAGAGTGTACCTCAATCCTATTAGTGTACAACAATCTACATATGGTAAAATGTTAGTATCATCCATAAACCAAAAATATATATGAACTGATGATGTACTTTCATTACCTGGACCCATCAAAGCATTACACCACTCAACAATTGATTTTGCATTTGTCAAATTTGTATTGTCTTTATACTTTAACTCTTCTCGTGCTAATGCTTTTTTCACACATGCTCCTACACAATCATGCTCTCCCTTTCCATGCTCGGCCTCAAAAATGTTCTACATATGTTGAACATCTATAATGACATGCATCTTGCTCACCTAGTAGAACATGCGTGAGTTCTTGAACTGTGCTACATAGTTATCTGACCATATTAAATGTTGACCATATGTTATGCCCCTCTGAGACAAATCACTGGAGAACATCTAGAAGCAACCTTGCATGAACTTTGGAGAATGTGTGTAATCATCACTAATATAAAAGTGATACTCCCTCAATACCTTCCTTTGGTCCTCTATACTATCAGTTCCATGAATGAATGTTATGTGCACAAATATTGAAACCTATGTGGAGTTGTAATATTGTGACTGCACCTCACATTGTGGCTATAGAGTGTAGTTCTCTACAAATTCAACCACTGAAACTATTCTGCCAAGTGGAAAGGTTTCCTTTCATAGCTTGAATTGTGTGTCCAACCATCGGGCTCTATGGGTATGCCTTGCATAATCATACACTATATTTTCATGGAACATGGACATAAACTAATGCACTAGAATCTTCTGAATAATCACACAATTTTGCTTGATTACCATCTTTTCTAGCGTATGCCACTGTTTTATACTTCCCGAACTCTACTAGTTTCTGCCCCACCTCATATGTACTTTCCATATGTTGACATACTAGCATACGTTGCAAGCCACCATAATTATCACATGAACCATCCAAGTATGTTGTCTTGTAGAATATTTTTCCATCCTCTATTTCACATAATTTTTTTGATATGAACTCTCTTGAAGATGTTGGTGGGACTTGTATGCCACAATCTTGCAAAACAACATTAGTATGCAAATCTAAACATATAGAATGATAAACATCATAATGGTTAGAGAATTCAATGTGTAGTCTACAACAACAAGTAGTGCATGTGTGATTTATCTTTATATAAAAAGTTTAATCATTTCAAAATATTTTTGACAAATATTAATTTGAGGATAAGCTTGTTGAAATTTATGAAAAATTTGGGTTTGAGTCGTACCCAAAAAATTCTTTGGATGTGGCTCACAGTTCCGACTATCGATTCTCCTTACCACATCCCTTTGATTTGAAGATGGCCTTCTGTTATTCTTCCAATACTCTTCAATTAGTGTTCTCAATGCTTCAAAAACTTTTTTATATTTTCATGGCAATCTCCCCGAGAATGCCCATAATTCATTTGAATTGGTGCCCTCAATTCTTTGCCACCTTTGAACGGCTCTTGATAAAGTTTTTCTATTAATTCTTAATTGTTCACTTGTCTTTCTAATGAGACAAACTCTCTTTGTTTGACTACTTACCAAAGTCGATGTCATGACACGTCGAGTGACATTACTATCCTTTGAGCATGAATTCTTAACCACACTCTCATAAGCATCCATTAGATTCTTCACAATAGTGTTTTCACTTGAAGCATTTGATGTTCTCAACCCAAGAGTCTTCATGATGTTTCTATACTTTATACCCCGCATCATTTCAACAAATAGTTGACATCTTGCGGTCGATCTCATTTAGCCTTTCAAAGAACAATTTCCAAATCTTATCAACATATCTTCTACAAGTGCATGTTGTAATCTTACCTTTCATGTGCTACAAAATATCCTCATCAATATTAATCAGATACTTTGGCTTTCTACGCAAAATTCTAGGTGGTGTTCTCCTAGGTACATACATCTCAACATTAGGAATTTCATCAATATTTAAGTGAGGTGGGCTAGATTATGTACCTTCGATCAGGGGTGGAATAGACAACATACCTTGAGGTTCACATGGGGATGATGGCATACCTTCTTCATCAAATCTGAGTGATGATGTACTCTCAACTTGAGATGTGGTGGATGGTGTCCAACCATATTCACTTGTGGTAGATGGTGTCCCTCCATATTCATTTGCGGTAGATGGTGTCCCTCCATATTATTTTGTGCTTAATGGTGTCCCTTCATATTCACTTGCAATAGAGGGTGTGTATCCAACTATGGTATTTGAATCTGTTCTACCATGATGCTTTCACATTCGTTCCCTTTGTGCAGCCAATGTCTTTTCTCTTTTTGATGGTTGAGGTTCCTCTTTAATTAGCTTGTTTTCGTCAATCATATCCAATTTCTTCTTTTCACAATATTCCCTCACCCGTTCTCTCTCCTTTGCTTTATTGGTTTCATACTCTTCGTATGTTAGTTTATTCCTTGTTTGTTTCATTGACATGGAAAATAATTTCACCTATAGCATGGCAATGAGATGAATATTAGTTCCTAAAAAATGAATCCATACAAATAAATGAAATATATGTCATTCAAGGCTTCATACAAAATACTTACAATCATCATGTAGAAGAGTGTTTCTAGCATAGACAAAGGTCACATGAATTTTTCTGATGGAATTCCTTAAAGGAATGTGGTAATGTGCAATGCCATGATTTCAAGATAGGCTCAAAATGGAAGCATGGACAAGGCATGTAGGGTTGACAAGGTAGGGGCAGTGTATGCCTCATAGAAATAAGGTCTCACAAGGCTTCATACAAAATACTTACAATCATCCTATAGAAGAGTGTTTCTAGCATAGACAAAGGTCACATGAATTTTTATGATGGAATTCCTTAAAGAAATGTGGTAATGTGCAATGCCATGATTTCAAGATAGGCTCAAAATGGAAGCATGGACAAGGCATGTAGGGTTGACAAGGTAGGGGCTATGTATGCCTCATAGAAATGGGGTCTCACAGTGAGACCCCATTTCTATGAGGCATACACTGCCCCTACCTTGTCAACCCTACCATATTGGCAAGCTAGTGAGCTCACTAGCTTGCCAATGCTCCACTAGCTTTCCAATGCAGTAGGGTTGAAAAGGTAGGGGCATAATTATATCACCATGATTCCCCATTTCTATGAGGTATACACTACCCCTACCTTGTCAACCCTACCGCACTGGCAAGCTAGTGGAGCATTGGAAAAATAGTGAGCTCACTAGTTTGCCAATGTAGTAAGGTTGACAAGGTAGGAGCAATGTATGCCTCATAAAAATGGGGTCTCATGATGATATAATCACCATGAGACCCCATTTTACCTCGAGGCATGTCTTGAGACCCCATTTTTTGTAGGGGCATGCATTGCTTCCTGTCAGCCCCTACTACAACAAGCTAATCGAAGCTCCTCTTTTCTGACATCTTGTTAGATTGACAAGGTGGGGGCAACATATGCCTCATAGAAATGGGGACTCCACGATGATATATCACCATGATTCACCATTCCTTATGATGCATACTTTACCTTGTCAGCCCTGCATTGGCAGAGATGAGTAAACTCACTAGCTTGCCAATGTGATAGGAGTTGACAGGTGGGGCAATGTATGCCTCATAGAAATGGAGGTCTAGGTGAAAGTAGCCCATCACTATGGACATTTAGAAAGAATATATGTTTCCCTACCTTGTCAACCCTACCACATTGGCATACATCACTGTGAGACCCCATTTCTATGAGGCATACATTGTCCCTACATTGTCAACCCTACCACACTGGAAAGCTAGTGGAGCATTGGCAAGCTAGCGAGCTCACTAGCTTGTCAATGCGGTAGGGTTGACAAGGTAGGGGCACTATATGCCTCATATAAATGGGGACTCATGGTGATATACATCACCATGAGTCCTCATTTGTATGAGGAATATGCTACCCCTACCTTGTCAACGTTGTATATCACCATGAGTCCCCATTTCTATGAGGCATATCCTGCCTGCACCTTGTCAACCCTATTGCATTGGCAACTAGTGGTTCTCCACTAGCTTGCCAATGCAATAGGGTTGAAAAGGTAGGGGTAGTGTATGCCTCATATAAATGGGCTCTCACGGTGATATAAATAGAGATGAATACCAAAATAGATTCAAAGATCTATCAATGTGGGAGGAGAATATTCCAATTTTTAAGAGACATGTATGGAAAATTTGATAGCATAGACAAGGAAATCAGTTGCTTGGTATAACTATTTGACAAAATACCTCAATGAGATATGTTCTCATGGACTATAATGATTGCAGGATATGCATAACAAATATTTATTGAAAAGGATTTAGAAAATTTCAAGCATATGTAAATTGTAGGTGTAAAGCCAAATTCAACCACATTTTCCAACATCCCCCATGCCTATACCAAAATGAAAGCTTTGGAGAGTGGTATGCACATCCATAGTAAAGGATTGATAAATTATGAATTATTTTACTTCTTTATAACTTATGTCATATATGCGTGTATACAAAATGCGGAAGCATACACAAGGTAAGTCAATTTTTTAACAAAATGCCTCAAAGAGATGTTTAACCAGGAGAATATGCAGAATGTGGGCCTTGAGATCATGGGTATATTGAGTTTTTTACCATTTTTAGAGAAATCCAAATTGTGCTCGCATTATAATGCAAGTGCATTAATATGTCTTGCTAAAGAACGGTCATATCTCTACTACTTCAAAACATGCTCATGTTATGAGAAAGTTGATTTTTATAGGTTTCTTTTCTATCTCTTTCTCTCTACCCTCTACCCTCAACCCACAACCCTTAATCCCTCTACCCTTAAACCCTTAACCCTCTACCCTCAACCCTAAACCCTAAAACCTATACCCTCAAACCCTAGACCCTCTACCCTCAACC